>LTAT01001099.1:0-20487 GCA_003286495.1 Chlorodrepanis virens | reverse complement strand
CCGGGGGCTGGCTGTGCCATCAGATAGCGGGGAGGATGCCCAGCCCTCGGGCCCGGCCGTGACGCAAGCCCTCGTCCCTCTGTCCGTCCGGGAGGAAGGGGCAGCTCCCGCAGCAGCAGCCCCCCGCTGCCCCTGCCCCAGGAGGCTCCCTGCAGCCCCGGCCCCGGGAGGCTGCTGCCGGCATGGAGCCACGGGGATGAGCTCCCGGCCCCAGCAGCTGGAGCCCTTCGGCAAGGTCTGGCACAGCGTTCTCTGCCACGGTCCTTGCTCCTCGCCCCGGCGTGTCCTCTGCACCTGTGGGAGGCGGCTGGAGTTCTCCACGTTCCTGCTGCCACCACGCTGCTCCGCAGCGTCGCTTCGCTGGCTCCTGATGGACCAGAGCAGCTTTGAAAGATCATCCTGCTGCCAGCTCCGGCCAACGCCTGGCTCTCCCTCCCCAAAACCCTTGGTGGAGGCCGGTGGGAAGGAGGGGAGCTGCCCCTGAGGCCCTGGTGCTCGCCAGCATTAGCGTGACCTGCGGAGGATCCAGACTCAGGGCCGAGCCCTGCTTCCCCCCACGGGGAGAGCTTTGTGTAAGGCTCGAGCCTTGTACAGCCCAGGGACCTGCCACGGGCTCTCCTCTGCAGCAGCATTTGCTGAAACATGCAGCCGGTGAACGCTGCTACACCCACAGGGAGCAGCTCCCTGCCGGCGTGCAGAGGCAGGTCTGGCTTCTGCCCCGAGAAGGGAGAGGGATCAGGCCCCTCTCCTTCACCCACACAGCGGGATAGAGCTGCTGCTGCTTGCTAGGCATCCTCTGGGGTGAGACCTTCTCGTGTCCAAACACAGCTGCTGCCTGCTATCACTTCCAAAACAACCTGCCACACATCAGCTGCCCTGATCAACGGCAAAACCCTACAAACACAGCAACTCCCCAGAAAACAGGACTCCACCCTTGATTTATGGAAAAACAGTGAAAAAGCTCCCCCAAAGAGCCTGAGGCTCCTGCACTACTCCTCAGATAAGGGATGCAGCAGCTCCCTGCCTGGATGGCTCAATTTGGATCCAGCACAGCAAGTTTCCACAAGCCCCTGGCCACGCTGGGCTGGGGAGGAGACACAGCTTCAAGTCTCAGCCTGAGCACCAGGGAGCTCCATGCTGCTGTGCCAGGGGCTCGGCAGAGCTCGCTAAACTTTGGCACAGATGTGCAAGCCGTGGGAAAACGTGGATGAATGCCTCCTGGAAGTTTGGACTCGCCGAGCTGGCTCTACCAGGAGATAAAGGAGCTGCACTGTTTGAATATTAAACCCTTAAAATGCCCCCAGCAACTTTACCCCAGCTCAGCATTGGAACTCAGCTACTGGCTCCATCTGAGTCCACAGCAAGAGCTGGAGAACAGCCAGGTGAGCACCAGTGGAGCCCAAGGTTTCAGTGGCACCTCTGTGCTCCCAACACAGCTCAGCAGCTATTGACTCTTTGTTTTCTGATTGCTCAAATCAAACTCCTCAAGCCTGAGACCAGCACAGAGGAGTGGTGATTCCCTGTTTCAGAGGCTGGAGAATCCCACATCTTCACGCTCTTAGTCTGGAGAAATGGAGGCTCAGGGGGAACCTTATCACTCTCCACAACAACCTCAAAGGAGGCAGTAGGCAGGTGGGGGTTGGTCTCTTCTCCCAGGTAAGAAGCAACAGGATGAGAGGAAATGGCTTCAGGTTGCACCAGGGGAGGTTTAGACAGGATACGAGGGAAAATTTTGTCAATGAAAGGGCAGTCAGGCATTGGATCAGGCTGCCCAGAAAGAGGTGGAATCACCATCCCTGGAATGCTCCAAAAATATCTGCGTGTGGCATTTGGGGACATGGTTAAGGGGTGAACACAGCAGTGCCAGGTTAAAGGTTGGACTCGATGATTTTAGGGGGCTGTTAAGGATTCCATGCATCAGCTGCTGAGACAAAGCCGGGGAGGCAACTCCAGGGATGAGGGTCCTCTTCCCTGCTGGAAGGACAGGAAACAGCCAAGGGCAGCAAGCAGGACCTGAGAGAGCGAGTGAATCCACAGCCCCAGTGCTCGGCCCACAGTCGCTCAGCACCTTCCTAAAACCCTTCCCTGGCTCCCACAGGCAAGAGAGAGCTCTCACCCAAAGTGCCCCGAAAGGACCCATCCCCGTCCCTCCCCATCCTTCCCAGTAAGCCCAGCTGCTTGGCTGCTGCTTACTGTCCCCTTCCCAGCCAACCAAGAGACCCAAAATCCACCTGCTACACCCACACCAGGCTGCTTCCAGCTCCCTTGGGTGGAGCTACGTGGAGGGGCTCACGTGGTGCTGAGACAGAGCACCCCTGACTCATTTATAAGCCGGTAGCTGTGCCGCAGTAGCCAGGAAAACAAAATTAAAACAGCAGCACACAGACAATGGGCACATACTTTTTATTCTGGGGATAAAAATTGCTTATACATTTGGCAGCAACTATTTTCATAAAAGACTTTTATAAAAAATGTAAAAATAAGCAAATATTTTCCATTATTAATATAGGAAAATGCTGCTGTGTGAATGGTTACTCTACAACTTACGAGATAAAATACCACCTTAAGGAGATATTATCTTTACAAGTAGTTTAAAAAAAAAATAGAGAAGAAAGGCAGAGGGCCATCGTATTAACAGCCAGGCACAGAACCGGCTTCATTCCACAGAAAGCACTCATCTTGTAAAAGGTAGCCACATATATAAAAAGGCACTTGGTTATTTGGAGCTAACGAGCAAAAGCCCTTTGTTTCTTTAGCACGGATGTAGCAACACTTCATTATTTGCAGTGAAAGGTGTACCTGGACAGACCCCCCCCGGAGGTCTGAGTCAGCTGCAGCCAGCGTGCCGGGGAACGCTGTGCGCGCCGGGAAAAGCGGCAAATTCACGCACAGCTAAAAACTAAAAACTAAAAACTTCAGCCCAAAGCGATGGCCCCGGGAACCAGCTCCTCCTGAGGCCCTGCCTTCATGTACCATTGAGTGGAATTGGAAAACAAAACAAACAAAAAGCAAAGCAACTTTGACTCTCGATTAGAATGGAAGGGAACAGCAGAGACAATACTGTACACGGTAGGGTGTTGGATGGGCGGCTCGCGGGGAGCGGCCTTCAGTCCTTTGGCAGCAGCCGGCACCCCGAGCTCTTTGGAAGACGTGTCTGCAGCACTCCCCTGAAGAGGTAGGAGCAAACCATCCCCACAAGGTTCACTTCGGCTGCTGGCTGGCCTGGAGCCCTTCGGAGAAGCGCTGCTCTTGCGGACAAAGCAGAAAGGGCGGCTGTGTGCCCAAGGTCAGTGACGGCTGGCTTCCACAGCTCCAAACGCCGGGGGCAGCCGCACCACGAGCGGCCCTGCTGTCCCACAGAGCACACGGGCCACCTCGGCTGGGAGATCTCCGCAGAGGACAGCCCCAAAGCTGTGCACCAAGCTGCAGGAGGCAATGGCTTCTGAGCTATTTGGTCTGCCGCCACAGCCCAGCTCCCGGCTGCCGGAGGCCCGCGAGGCAGTCAGTGCACAGGCAGCTGTGACCCAGGGCTGCAGCAAAAGGGACACCTTTCAAAGGGCTGCATGTCGTTCCCCACGCAGAAGGGCACACACCGCAAACATGTAACCGCACGTTTGGCACTTGTTGATAACACCATAAAGAGGCAGCATATGGTATCTGGAGGACAAGGACACACAGCCACCCTTGGATGGAGGGGAGGGGACTTCTGTGCAAGAACGCTGGGAGCTTGTGTTACCAGTTTTTGAAACACTCGTGCTCATCCCAAAAGGCCTGTATCAGTTGCAGTGCATCTCTTCTGGCACGGGAGCCCACGGAGGCAGTCACGGACACTCCTGGCAGGATGGGGGCATGGGGAGGGTAGTGTGTCAAAATGGTCAGGGGTGTCTCGGGGAAGAGATGGGCCCACAGGCCACCGTGGTGGGAAGACCAGGTCAGACCAGCGTTTTTGGGAGGGAAAATAACAAAACAAACAACCTAAAAAGACTATATGTATATATAATCTCATAATACCTGGGGAGCAGGCAGTGAGAACGCTAAGGGGTGTTAGTGGGTCTCTACAAGGCAAAGACTCCTGAAGAGGAGAGGGTGAAGCTGCGTGACAGGAGGCGTCACTTGACCTGCAGGTGTTTTGGGAGGTCCGGCTCGCTTGCTGAGCAAGAGTGGACGAGGGAAGGAGGGAGGCTAGGAATGTGGGTGCAGCTCTGAGCTGTGTCAAAACAAGGCAACTTGAACGAGGAGAACTAGTAGAAGGTGCTTCAGAGAGAGGTTACGTGGGTAACAGGAGGAGTAACAAAATAAGGATACAGAGCTGGTTTTGGCTAAATTTCTGGAGAAATGACCACAAGATGTATTAAGCTGAAGAGCTGTCTCCGTGTTTAAAAGCAGACTGGAGAATCCAGTGCAGACAGCAGTCACGTCCAGTTGGTCAGGAGTGACCCAGCTGGTCTTCTCCATCACCAGCTTCTACAGTTCTCCATTTAGCATGAAAGCATACAAGTCTACAGCGACCACAGTCCCTCCAACAAAAGAACATCCTGGGCTCATTAAGACTCTTGGATACTAAAATGGTTCTTCATTTCCATCCTGGAAGACCTTCATGAGTTCTGGAGTCCGCTTTAGTGGGGCTGCCCCGTGGGCAGCCTTCAGGCGTACACCTGCATGTTGTTCCGCTGCTGCTCCGGCATGTGGGCGGCCGCTGGCCCGCGCTGGTTGTTGCTGGGGCTGGTCGCCACGTCAGACCAGTCAGAGGCAGAGTGGGGGGAAGAGCTTGACCACTGGTCCGGAGATTCGGGCGACGGAGTCAGGTACGGGTGCTCCCCTTGTAAGTGCCGGTTGTGGCTAGGAGTCCGTTCTGTGGCCGAGGAGTAGCAGCTGTGCTGGGAGGGAGGCGTGGGGTACTTCCCCATCGAGCTCTGGAACTGGTGGTAGGCCGGGAGGACCGTCTGAGCCACCTGGCCGTCCTGCTGAGGGATGGCAGCCATGGAGAACGAGGCGCTGGGCAGCTGGGCTAGATCTGGGATCTGGTACATGGAGCTAAGAGGGCCAGCCATGTTCTGAGCGCAGTTTGACTGGGCCTGCTGCGGCAGTGCTTGCTGGTTTATGCTGCCCTTGGGAACCAGCTGGAAAGTCATGATGGGGGGCAAAGACTCCCTGGACACCCCCAGGTGCTTCGCGTCCGCTTGAACCAAGCCGCTCTGCTGAGAAACGCTGGGGTGGGAATGCATCACCTGGGGCACCATGCCGAACATCTCGTTGTACTGGGACTCGTTCACCTCCATGCGGTTCATCCACTCGGTGGAGACGCTGCCTGGCCGCAGCCTGCCGAGCCCGCTGTTGGGAGGGGTGGTTCTGTGCTGAGACAGCAGCTGGCTGACGGACGGGAGCACCGTGCCGGAGCCACGGCCCAGGGGCTGCATCTCATGCAGGTTGGAGAAGGACATGGTGTGGGCAGCCTGCACCGACGGAGCCGCCAGCAGCGAGCTGGGCGACGAGTGCAGCACCCCCGGTGACGGCATCACGGGAGAGGAGGTTGGTTCGGATGCAAAAGCGTGGGGAGACTCCAGGGAATCCACCGGTGACAGGGTCACGGAGCTCTCTGAAAACTGCCCTTTGCCCTCGCTGAGGGACTTCTTCCTTCTCCTCTTTGCATCTTTGGTGAGGCTGGCGGGCATGCCTTTGGCATTCGGCTTTCGTGACTTCTTGCTTAGTGATGCGTGTTTCAGGTTGAGGAAGGACCGGTTGGGGCCACAGATGACAGGGGAGAGGGCAGAGTTCAGCATGGCCCCGGGGTGCCCAGCAGGGCTGTGGGCCACGTTGTACTCGTTGAGGAGCTGCACGATGTCGTGGTGCATCCGGTCCTGGGCCACGTCCCGGGGCAGCCGGTCCATGTGGTCCGTGATGTCTCGGTTGGCAAAATGGTCCAGCAGGATTTTTGCTGCTTCAAAGCTGCCTTCCCGAGCAGCGAGGAAGAGTGGAGTCTCCTCCTGGAAACACGGAGCAAATATTTTAGCAGCTTCAGTGTGGGGGGACTGACTTACAACTCACAGACCCTTATGGTGTGGCAGACTGGCAAGCACTGTATAATACAGTGTCACATTAACAGCCTCCAAGAGCCACCCACCCTGAGAGCTGCCCGCTGAAAAAGGCAGATTACAGATGATTTCATACACAGCAGTGGAGCACAGGCTGAACTTTCCCACCATGAAGGGCACTATTGTGCCCTGGATCCTTGGAGGAACCATGAAAGCACCTGGTGCCCTTCTCCTATTGCCTCCTGTAAGGGAAAGGTACCAAAGGCTAAAACAGCCCAGTAAGGAACTAGAGCTTATTGGTAGCTCAAAAATCCGCTGAGTGATACATAATAATCCAAAAAAGATGCTTTAGGCAGAGGAGATTAATCAAGGACTAAGACACAGCAAAAACTAACAGTGAAGCTACAGAACATCTGCACAGAGCAGTCTGTCAAGCAGAGGAGCTTGCCCCCCATCTCCACCCTGCACTAAGATCCCTGGAAATGTCACAGGACGCCACTGCTGCTGTGCCACCAGGTATTTTTCTGTCTGCTAACTGGAATCCAGCTGTTTGGCACCAGCAGCACTTCACCTGCTGCTCTCACACACCACTGACTGTGTCTTGCATTCCTTCCCTGCAAGGAAAGCAGGACAGAATTGATGCCCAGCACTTGGCCAAACAAGGATGAGAACTGCTTTCCCACATCAGAAACCCTCTAAGACACCCAGCCCCTGGGGAGAGCTCCAGTCACAGTCTGGGTTTGGAAGACTTGCACTGAGCACCCAGTTGAGCAAATCTGAACTTAGCTCACTACCAACAGCAAAGAGATGCTTTGAGATAGGAAGCACAGGCTTGCTGAGCACTGCCACACTGTACCTTGTTATCCTGCATGTCTCTGTTGGCTCCATTTTTCAGCAGTACTAGTGTTGCTTCCACATTGTTGACAGCAGCAGCCCAGTGAAGAGCAGATTTACCTGCAGGGAAACACAACAACATCAGTAACAAACCAAGGAGGTATTTTGCTTCTCCTCCAGGATTGTTTAACCAAGTACTGTGCAGCAGCCTGTAGTTTATTAGGAGGACTTTGCAGGAGAGCCCAGTGTGTGACTTAGCTGCGGAATTCGTGAAGAGCTCCCGCTTTGGGGGAGCAGAACCCAACCCTCCCTGCTCACACCACGGCAAGTATTTGCCCAGCCTGGCACACGGTGTTCACATTACCGTGGTCATCCACGGCGTTGACATCAGCCTGGCAATTGATGAGCTCGGCCACCATCCCTTCCACAGCCAGACGTGCAGCCAGAATCAAGGGGGTCGTCCCATCGTTCATCCGAGCGTCCAAGTCTGTCACTCTGTTACGGATCAGGATCTGCACAGCAGGGAAGGTGGGTTTTTTTTAAATACCACTACAGACCAAAATTGAGGATTTGGCAGAATCTCAAGAGAAATTTTACAGTGACAAAGCAGCCTGAGCACTGAAACGCAAGGACGCAGAAAACAGGCGACAGGGGCAAACAGACCAAATAAATACACGCCAGATTATTTATGCACTCTGAGTTTTTCAAGCTGTAAATACCCAAGGAAACTGGATGTAAAACAGCTCTGCCTCACCACCGCACTGTAGAGGGCACGAGAGCAGGGTTGTGAGTGAACGGAGCACCACAGCTTGGACAGGCTCACACAAACACAGAGCTCTCCAGTGGCCGTACCTGGAAGACCCCCTGGGCGTCAGCAGCCACGGCCGCGTGCAGAGGGGTCCGTCCCATGTTGTCCCGGGCGTTGGCATCGGCCCCGGCGTCCAGGAGCCGCTTGGCAGCGTCGGCTCGGGAGTAGCGGGCTGCCAGGTGCAGAGCCATCTCCCCAGTGCGGTCTGTCTGCGCCTGCAGGTTGGCCCCCTGGTAGATCAGATCTGTGATGATGTTTGCTGAGGAGTCCTCCCCGTCCTCGTCATCCTCGCTGATGTCGGAGCCGCCCGCACGCAGAGATGCCAGCATCAGCGGAGTGCAGCCATCTGCAGAGGGGGAGATGGGGATACAGGAGCCTGGCAGAGGCATGGAAACCTTCCTACGAGCCTTCTCCCCCGAGCTACAGACAGCCCCTCCAGTGCTTTAACACAGACCTCTTCTTAAAGCCCCGCAGTTAGCGAGTTGTCTTCCTTCCAATCATGAGTAACCTACTGCAAACCCAACAGAACTTAAGATATTCCTTTAAAGACTAAGATCGTCATAGAACAAAATAACTTTGCTGCTGAAGTGCAAAACTTCCACAAAAAGTAAAGGCTAGCTGAGAGAAGCAAGAGCTATAAAGATCAAAGTAATTTGACCACTCAGTGTAACTGTTTGTATGGATGTTCTAATCACATCCCCGGGGAAAAGAAACAGTTGAAGGAAAAATTATTCAGCAACTAGCCACTGATTATTGGTGACATAAGTGACATTCACTTCAGATATTAACCTATTCAAATCTACAGCAAGGTTATCACGAGAAGGATCCTGAAGTTGTGACAGTCGAGCACTCAAAGCTGACAAATGCCCCAGGATGAATACTCTCACTCAGTCTGAGCACTTTGGGAGATACTGGTCTTGCTTTCCTCAAGCCTCCAGTGATGGGATGTCCACAAAGACTGAAGTCACACTCATCCAACCAGGATCCCTGCATTGTCAGTGGAGGGAGAAAGGCTCCTACAAACCTCTAATTTAACTTAGCTCCCCCTCTGAATCTCCCTCTCTGCCAATCAGAGAGGACAGTGCAGGAAGACCACCTCATGCTGCTGACTTTTCTCCCTTGTTAATACCCTCCTTGATGCAGGATAATTAAGATTTAAAACATCTCCATATATTTTCAGCAACCCATAAAAGTGCTGAGTGTTTAAGTTCCAGCAGCCTCTGAACATTATGTGACATTCCCTAAAGCCCCAGAACTGCAGCTGTAGACACTGATGCTTCCCTGCTGATTTTACTGCTTTCCTGCACATCCTTCAGAGGCACCTGGAAAGCAAGGGGGACTGAGATGGCAGCAGAGGGGAACCCCACCTGCTGACTGCTCCACTGGAGCCCACCAGCAGAAATACAAGACAATTTTTTCAGCAAGTACCTGATTTATCCCATGGGCAAGCAGCGGACAAACAACAACTTCTCTGCCTGCACAGCTCTCAATCACAGAGCACAAAGCCACACTGGGCACATAAACAAGGTGATTTCTCCCACTGGAAGTAAAACACACACACAGCTCTAATGCCCTGCTCCCATTCCCAGCTTCTGATCACTGAGCCTTCCTGGCTCTCTGCTTTAGGACAGTCCCAAAACTTTCTAGAAAACTGCAGTTCCAGCGGGGGCACTGGAGGAGCAGGCTCTGCCCCGGCTCCAGCAGCCTGCACGCTCCTCCTAGTGGCTCCCCAGCCTCCCTTCCTTTCCCAGGATTTGGACAGACAGCAGCCAAGTGCTGAGGGATGGGCATGGGTTCAGTTCCAAGATCCAGTCCTGTCTGTAGACCCTCTCTCTGCTGCTCTCCAAAGCTGTACCTCCCTTTGTGCTGCTCCCTCCCGCTGCTGGCTCTGCTCCCTTGTCCCAAATGAGCTCTCCTCAGTATTCCAGTCAGGCTGTGGTCTCCTCCGTACTGCCGCAACACAAAGAGCGGAGACACAGAGCACAGAAAGGAGCTTTCCTTTCCCCCAGCACCACAGCTCTGGGAAAAACCACTCACAGGCTAGGTCTGGCTTGCTCAATCACTGCAGATATCCTGGCTGTTTGTGTCTAGCTTCTCCACAGGGACAGCACAGCATTAAATCCCTGGAATAATTACCTGCCACCCTCCACAGAGTTTCTCAGGTACATGCAGCTCTTTTCAGAGCCTTGCAAGTTGGCCACACATGGTTGGTTTTATGAGGCTAGCAAAAGCACATCCAGCTAGACAGTCACAATTAAGTGCTTGATGGACTACTAGAGAGAAAAAAAAAAGCTGTGGACACAATGTCTTTTTTCCTCCTTCCAGCTTGTTCTCTCAAAGAGCTGGAAAAGAACCCAAAAGCATCCAGCTGGAGGCAGACATCCAGCATGGAAAATTCCAGTCTAAACCACTGAAGTTTCAGTAACTGAAGAAAAGAGGGGCATATAATAGAGACAGTTCATCAATTTTAATTATAGGTGGTGTTACCAGTTATGCCTATAATTGCATTACCCTGGTTACACACTCACAATGACTGCTCTGGGGGACACAGCAAAAGAATAGCATGGGGAGACAAAGGTGGTGGCAGCATTTTATAAAAACTCTTCTGTTTGCTGTCTTTCAGTAGGACAGCCCCTGAGCACACGTAAAATGCAGAGTGAGGTAGTGAAGTCAGGAGTTCACCAGACAGGTACTCCTGAAGGTCAGGCACAAGGTACTGAAAGCTGGGATATAAGGGACCCACAGGAAAAATCTCTAGGCAATGCTTCTGGAGGACACTGGAGATCTTGGATCCCCCTAGATTTGGGAGACTGCAGAAGGTGGTGGGTTAAGAGAGAGCACAAACCCTTGCTACACCGAGGTGTTTCTCCCCTCTCAAGAAGAGATCTCTGCTGTTCAACCTGCACCTGCAGCCAGGATCTAATTCACCCAGCATCCAGACACCTGCACTCAGGTCAGTCAGCCTGAACACCCTTTGTAATTAATTAGGGCCACCAAAGCATTACTGGGGTGTGAAATCCACTTCTCAGACTTCTTGGGACAGAGGGAAACTACCTCTCAGAAGGGCCCATTTTTTCCAACTGCCTGGAAAAGTGAGGGTGGCCAGGGCAGAGAAACAGCCACATTAACTGTGAGGAATCTTACCCCTCCTTACTAACCCATTATTCCAACATCTCTCAGACTTTTAAAATTATTTCTGCCCCTGACAGCTGCTTGCTTCTGATGCCACGGAGAGAAATAACTTAGAGCAGCTTGCTGCAAGCTTCACAATTGTATCTGGATGGCAGGAAAACAACTCACAGGTCAGAATTATTTCATTGCTGTTGTTGGACAAAGCTTTGGGTGAATGTGAAAATAAACTGGAGTCTTAAGAACATTATTGCCTGCACTTGGAAAGCTTCTACCCTGCCACACAACTAGAAGTTTCAATAGGGGAAATAAAGAAAAGCTTAAATTTGGCAGAAAGTGATGGTTTATGTTCTCACACTCGTTACACAAAAATCCCTCCTTCCCTTTGCATTTAGGAGAGCTAACGGGTCAATGAGCAGAAAAGACAATAGAAAGGAGCTGAGAGAATGGGTCCAGTCATCCTTAAATTGCATGGAAATATTCCCCCAAAACACAGGGGAAAAAGGCATTGCAGCAATATCATCAGCAGCACCTCTCTGCATATGAACAAGAGCCATGTTTGCAGCTCTTCCAACCAGAATAAAGTCCTTGGTCAAGTGTCTCCTCTCAGAGCCCAGAGATCAGTTCTTACCAGGTGACCCACCCAGCCCCTTACCAGCTCATACAGCTTTAGCACTACACTCATAAAAGCAGGAGAGGGTTCCCAGGGCATCTAGCCATTTGGGACTGAGAGACAGCAAACCTGCCTGCATGTTAAAGAAACCTTCCAAGTCCACAGTTCCGTCATGAGTTCAATGACTTGATCATCATAAGCTGAATATGTAAACCAGGGAATAAAAAAAAAATCATGAACAATCTTGCTGCATTGATGCTCTGTTCTGGACAGACACCTCACACACTGCTAGTGAGGGTAGACTGTCTGCCTAAGAGTCATCTTATTCGGAAAAGGCCATCCTTGCTTCCTGAACTGATAACAGACACCTCAGGTATAAAATCTGCTAAGCTGGTCCTTAGAAAAGCCTGGCATGGATATCTGCAGTGAACCAAATGGAGAAACTGGGGGTTATTTCCAGCACAATTATGCATTCAGAATTTCTGACAATATCACTTAGGCACACACTGTTATAAATGAGATTTCACAGGTGCTCGCTAAGTCACCTTTCCCTCCTGGCTCCACGATATTCCATGTGCTACGGACCACGGTTTAACCTCTCCAGCTTTTCTTTCCAGCAGCGCGCACTGTGCTTTCCTTGGGCACCGCGCAATCCCTGCTGGAGTTCCTGCACACTCCATTTAATTTGTACCACCAGCAGCCCCAGCCACGGGACACAGGGCAGGCTGGCAGGACGCACAGACACCCCGGGTACTGACCTGGCCCCCTGACGTTGACATCCAGAACATCCACTTCCTGATCAGCCTGGGGGGGGGTGAGCGCCAGGGAGGTGCTGCCGCAGACATCTGCTGCCTCCAGGTGCTGCTGTGTCCACTGGCGCTGGTCGATCTGCTCGTCCCCTTCTGGCAGCAAGGCCTGGTCCTCAGCCTGAGCACAGCACACAAGCAGCTGCTTCAAAACGCCCGGCAAGTGCCCAAAGACACTCAAAGTTCTCGGGGTGCTCTCAGTTTTGGTGGGGTTTCTCGGGGTTTGGGTGGGGATTTTTGTTGTGGTTTGGTTTTTTGTTTGCTTTCTTGGTGTTGCGGGGGGTTGTTTTCTTTTAAGCTAATGGTGGTCTGCATTAACTTCTGCTTGGCATTCTCAGCTTTCTTATCTTCACCGTACATTGTCTGAACTGCAAGACATGCCATTAACCTTCTTGTCCCTCTTGCTGCTGTAGGGAGGGGACACTGAAACAGAAGGTACTGACTTTCTCCACCAGCCTGTGGTGGCAGTGTTAACCTGAGGATTTGCTCCTCGGGTACAATTAATAACGTATTACCAATCCCTAGGCCAAGGGAGGTTTTGAGCAAGGGAAGGTAATGCAGATGCTTGTCTCCCCAGCAGTTTCAGATGGTATTTAATTGTTGGAGCTCCTTACCTTGGCTCTCTTTGGCTGAGGTCCACCATCACCTGCCCAGTGCTCAGTCGTCCCAGGGTCGGCCAGGTTACCCTCTGGTATCTGGACTGACAGATTTCTGACAAACAAGGAGAAGATATCACTTGGCAGCCTGAGCAGGTCTACTGCTGCTACTCACACTGCCCTGCAGGGACTAACAAAGGGGTGCTTGTAAGTTTGGTAGCTTGCAAACAGAGGAACCAAGAAATCACAAATTTCAGGCAGCCAACAGTAGCATTAAATGCACTTAGAACTGCGAAGTTATTTAATTCAGTGGAAAGCCAAAACCACCTAAAATGTTTGAAACTTTCCATTGCTTATGAGTCACATTTTTTATATATTGAGCTAGAGATATTATAAGCTTGTCGTCATCTATCAACCTAAAAATGTCTCACCTATTCCAGGAGAAAATTAGGCAAATAGCACTCAGTGTCAGAAAATCAAACAAAACCAGGAGATCAGATTCCTTGCTGGCATTTTATACATTACACTTAATTATAATTCTTCCATCCAAACCAGATGTTTTTAAATTTAGAGGAATAGCCTAAGACGTTCTAGTTTCAAAGGAAGCTTTCTCTAAGGAGTTAAGTGCCTTTGATGAAACATATTTCAGCCACGTTCTCAAAATCCTCAAGCCAGTAATAAACAGAGTGTCAGTGGCCTAAATGCAAACTCACTTGAGTCCGACAGCGTCCTCCCCGACGGGCTCTCTGCGTTTGTGGTTGCTGGGATCCCTGCGCAGGATGAAGCCCTCGGGGAGCCACAGGGAGCCGTGCTTGCGCTTGCGCTTGGCCATCATCACCCCCAGCAGGAGGATCAGCAGGATGATCAAAGCTGCCACAGCAAGCAGGTAAAGCAGCTGGGTCTTTGGTGGTAACAGGGGCTCACCTGAAAGTTCCAGTTAAAACACAGTGGGATTAACAAAGTGGAGACAACAATCTTCAACCTGCAGACTCTTTTCTCAGCACAGTCCTTCCCACAGGGAGCATATTGTCTCTGCAGAGTTTAGGCTCCACTGAGACTGCTGCAAGTACATATCACTTCGTTCTGACTTCCTTGGTCTAGTCTCTCAAAGTACTTTCCAGAGTACATGGCTGGCTGCTGAACCAAAGATCTTGCTCCTTCCTCCAGCCATGCTCACTTGGCATAGAGAGAGCTGACCTACACAAATCACAGAATAACGAGGGTGGAAGAGACCTCTAAGATCACCGAGTCCAACCCATACCCTAACACCTCAACCAGACTGTAGCACCAAGTGCCATGTCCAGTCTTTTATTAAACACATCCAGAGATGGTGATTCCACCACCTCCCTGGGAAGAAGATACAAGCAGGACCCAACGAGGAAAAGCAATAATGCCCGCCCAGAACAGGTTTGCAGCTGAGCCTCAGACTGAGGGAGATGGAGCAGAAAGAGACAGATTACAATTGCCAGAGGAGAAAACATCTGGCAGACTGGACTGACTGAGGAATGCCTCGCAGCCTTTCTCTCTAAATGGCACCTTTTCCATTGAACTCATGGCTTAAAGGACATGAATGGTTTTAGTGTGGAGATCACCACTGCAGTGCTGTAGCACAAGAGATTACTGATTCTACAAGTATTAAAGCGACTGGGCTCTAAATTAAATGTCCTGCCTTACTAACCAGACGTCCCCTCCGAGCACTTTGCACAAACATACTCCTGTAACTGGGGACAAACAAGTCACCTCCCAGAAACCAAACCGAACAGTGAGACACAAGAGGAGGATGATCGATAATCTGAGTATTTTGCGAGCCCAAGTTTGATGACTGCCTCCCTCAATAAGCAATTTTTGCTCTCCCGTTACTCACTTTGGACAGACACAAAAGGGTAGGGCAGCATGCCCTTGATGGCCTGAGCAGCTAAGAGAGCTGCAGCAGCTTCTGTGTTGTGAAAGCATTGCTCTGAGTCCTCTGCACACTGGCGGTTGTCGATCTCCAGGAACACCTTGGTGCTGCAGAGACACAATAAGAGGGCACAGCAGTCAGTGACAGAAACTTATGCCAAAGCAGTAGGTCCAACCGCAGCAGCGTTTTACATTAATCTTCCTACCCCAACGCCGAACTGGGCAGTTGCAATAGCGTTGCGTTTTCCCATTTATAAAACAGCCTACAGCCCTAGAAAATCTAGAAACACTACGAGCAAGAGTTAGCAGCACAACCAGGCCGGAGGGAGACAGAGGGATCCACTCACCCAATGACCTCTCGCTCCAGCTCTCTGTGCTTGCGAACCACCACGAGCGACCGACGGCTCCGCGCCGCCGATTTCTCCCCATAGTACGGGAACACCATGGGGTTCCCCTGGGAGTCCAGCTTAATCCTCAGGTTGGTGTGCAGCAGCGTCCCCAGGGTGCGCAGGAAGCTGCGGACGTCCTCCAGCAGCTCGTCGGGGGGCATCAGGACCACGATGATGAGGGTGCCCTCCGCCAGCTTCTCGGCCTTGTCGCCGGCGCAGTCCAGCCCGTCCCAGCCGCACTCCTCGCTGTTGCAGCCCTGGTCGCAGCGCCCGTCCGCGTAGTGATCCGCACAGTACTTGTCATACCTGCAGCGGGGACAGGCTCACGGGCAGCGCAGGGCACCGACGTGCTCTGCACGGCACATCTGCACTCTGGGGGCCCCGGTCTTGCACTCTTCAGCGTGGTTTGAGGTAAAACAACGCTCATAATCAGGGTAGCAGGAGAAGAAATACAACCCCAGGATAAGCTTGCAGCCTGAGAGGGTGAAAACGGGAAGCATGGCGCACCCCAAGAACCCATTATTTCGTTCTGGTAACAGTGTAAGAGAACTGCTTATTCTGTTTACTAAGATGCTAACACCTCCTGCCTCACTGAGGGAGAATCATCACTGCAAAGCTGTAGCATTTGTCAAAAATAACCGAAGAGAAAGAAGTGCCACTACAAACAAGACAGAAAACGTTAAGAGGCAGCAAGCACAGCTGGGATTAAAATACAGGTATTGCTGGTATGGAAAAAAGTTCAGGATCGCAGGCAGCACACTTAAAATCTAGTACAAGGCAAAATGCCTCCTATTTACATTTCCAGGGAAAGCGGGACACATCCATCAAGCAGTTTAACACATCACCATTGTTCGGGTTATCGACTTAGTGCACAGCACACAAACTCCAAAAACAGACGAGAAGTACACAAAGCAGCAGAAACTGCTGGATGCCAAGCTGTCAGCAAGGACAGCAAGAAGAACAATGGGAGAGAAGGGAGCAACAGGCAGGAGCTACGTTAGTCACACAGAGAAAATGTTCTCAGCATCGAGCCTTACTTGCACGTCCTGCTATTTTGCTGACACTCAAAGTTGTCAAACAGGCACTCGGGTGTGTTGCAGAACTCGTCACACTGCCCATTGAAAAGCATCCAGCAGGGCAGGGAGGAGGAGCAGTTGGCCCAAGGATCCTCCACAGTCAGGGAGCAGTCGCCTCCATCCCACTGGCACGCATGGGTGTTACAGTCCTCATCACAATAGCCATCCCTGGCTTTTTCTGCACACTGGGAATCCAGGCATCTTCGGGGCTCCGGGCTGAATGTTACGGGCTGCTCACAGTGGCTGCCCTGGGTGTGAGCAGGGCACTGGCAGTAATAGTAAGGAGGCTGAGAATGAGGGTGGCAGCTGCCCCCATTCTGGCAGGGGGCACTGGCACAGCCTGGGTGTGTTTGGCATTCCTCTCCCACAGACAGCTTGGGGCAATAGCACCGAGGACCAGAAGATGTTTGGATGCACTGCTCCCCCTTCTTGCATTTCACTTGTCCACAGGTACTGTGGCTGTTGAACTCACATTTGGCTCCAGAATAACCCTGCGGGGTGGAAAAAAAGACAAAGCAATCAGTGTCACAAACCTACTCTTCAGCACACTCTGAGGGCTTGAGGCGAGGTGTCATGTGCAAATCCTTTCTCCCCTGTAACTCCTCTAGCCTCACTGCAGGAGGCACGATTTTCTGGGCCTAACTTCACGGATAAAGAAGGAAGTCAAAAGGCTCTGTTACATTTTGAAAACAGCCTAAAAGAGCCACAAACAAGGGGAAGCTTGCAGCAAGCACAGAAAACACGGGACTGAAAAAAAAAAGGTTAATTTAATTAAGCTAATGTAATTTAATGGTAGATTTAAGACAAAAAAAGCCAGCTGTGATACTTGACAGCCATACATGTTTGGGGTAGCAACAGGCAGCATCACTCTCCTGGGGCAGCTGGAAGCCCTGGGTTTCCCTGCTGAGCAGGTAAACGAAGGGATGCGGGTAAATCACCTGCAGTGAAGCAGTGAGAGCCCAGGCAGGGGGCTCTGGAGCTGGGGCAGGCAGGGCAGTGGGAGCAGGGGTGCTTACCGGGGGGCACTGGCAGATGAAGCCATCGGGCATGTTGCTGGCCACCGCGCAGGTGCCGCCGTTCTGGCACGGCTTGCGCGGACACACGTCGATGACACTCTCACAGTGACGGCCTGGCACAGGGCACAGAGAGAGAGAGAGAGCAGAGAAACGTGCGTGTGACCACCCCAAAAACCACCACCACACAAAACACGCTGTCAATAACCAGCGAGCTGAGCACTCTTCTAGGAGGGAGCATCCCTTTGGATGAGGTGTGGTCTCCACATGGCCGCCTAAGCAGCAAAGAGGGAGGCACGGCCCCAAAATCCACAAGGTGCGTTTGGAGACAGCTGGAAGTGCCTGCCTCCTCAAGAACACACACAGCACAGCAGAGAGACAGAGTGTGCTGCTGTCATCCCCAAGTCAGCCGGGCACAGAGGCTGGAAGTGAAGTACCACGCCAGTTTGGGGGCTCCTAAGACTTCTTTACTTTTTGGGAAATGCTCAATGATTCCAATGGCAACTTACACTGTATAACCCTCAGGACCAGATGTACCACGAGCGAACAGGAGAACCAAGCAGAGCCTCCCCAGACTGATCAGCCAGACAGAGATCTTACTGCACTGACCAGCTTTGCAGCAGCTCCCAGAGTCAGGCTGACACCAAACTTCTAAAAGTTGGGGATGATCTCAGCATGACTGGGACCCCCTAGGAAAAACATTAATAGAAGTCTCCAGGCTTGTGCAGCCAAGACTCTGCAGACAGGAGCAGACAGGGCAGGATAGCCCACAGAGTTCTGGCATCCCACCAGTCACAGACCACAGCAAAGCCACGCCGTCCCCTCCCAGGCAGAAGGGTCAGTGGGGAATGTGCAGAAGACAGACAGCTAGAGGAGGAAGCATGTTCCCCCTTTGTGCCTAACATTTCCAGACAGACTTCATGTCTGAGACACAGCAGCTCTCCCTGCTCCTCCTGGGGTGCAGCAGGCCTGCACTCCCCACAGCACAAGATCCAGCAACCCTTCCACGAGGGTCGAAGCCACATGAAGCATAATTTATAAAAGCAACCTTAACAGACAGGCTTAAAATAAACCCATCTGGTGGCCTGCACCAGTGTCCCACCAGCTCCACTTCCCTCATACATCACTCTTTCAGGAACTTCTTTTGGCAGGAGGTTAAGTAATGCATTCAAAAGCTACTGCATGAATTTGTTGAACATATATCTTTGTGATTTCTTTGCAGCCGAAACTCACAAATTCAGTGGAAAGTCACAGCATCTTTAAATTTTAAGAAAAAATAAGAGTAAAAAAAAACTGCTGGTAAAGCATGCAGGAAAGGTGACTGGTAAGCAGGGAGAGTGAAAGGTTTTAATGGAGGGGAAAACTGAATGCATAAGAAGTTAAACTGACAAGGAAAATGGAAAGCTGAAAGTTAAGACACATCTGGAGACTATTAGACCAAACTTAAGCCCAGTGGGAGGCAGAAAGCAGAATAGCAGCAATACTAACAAAGAGGAGGTCTAGGGAGAGTGAGACATAAGTCTGCACAGTGTGAAATTCTTGCAAAGTTGTGATTCAAAGTTGGATGGTGGAAGGATCACCAAGCTAGGAATGTACAGCCTGTCTATGCATAGAATACTCCATCCTGACCACATCCCCAGTGCAAGGAGGAAAGGCAGCTAGGAGTAGAAAAGGAGGCCAAGAGCTAATTATGATACCATGACACTGATTTATAGGGAAAATGCCCATGCAAAAGGAGAAGTTACAGATAAGCTGACATGTGAACTGTTACACTTTCAATATTAGAAATGTGAAATTATGAAGACGAAAAAAGTACCACAAGGAAAGAGAAATCCTGGAAGCCAAGTGTCTCAGGAGATTCCTTCATCTGAGACAGCTCTGGAAGGCAAATTTCTTAGAAGTTTTAAAAGACCGGTTTAAAAACTGAAACATGCTGTAGGGAAACCATCAGACACTGTGAAGAGAAGTGGGTAGATAACAGCACTGCCAGGAAGGGACAGGACCACCATTTCTCAAGGTACTGCCATTGTTGTGGTGTGATGCCATGGCTTGCCTCAGTCATCCCAGCCCTTCCCCAGGTGCCGATCACCTCTCCTTTCCCCACCCTGACTCCTGCTGGGCACTGTCTATCAATCAACCCAGAAATTCCAGAGGAGCGCCGAGTGATTGGCAGAGCTCAAAAGACGCTCTCCATCCCTGGGGGCCACTGGCCCATCCAGGTGTCCCTTTCACCTGAGCCCTGCCCGCCCTGCACCTGGTTGGTGGTCCTCGGTCCCCCCCTCCCCTGGGTTAAGAGGGCAAGCACACCACGCAGTTCAGGAGTTCTCTTGGAGCCGTTGCTGCATTCAGAGGCTCGTGGGCTGGAATAAAGCTCTGGATCCAAACCCTCCACCAGAACAGCTCCTTTCCTTCACCTCACCTTAGAGCTTCTCCACCAAGGTAAACCGGAGCTCCTGCACGCCTGGACTCGTCTCCAGCGCCAGCTGCAGCACCCAGCTTAGCCAGAGGTGTCTCTGAGGTGAGATCACCTCAGCTGCTGCCTTTGGTCAAGCGGCAAGGGCCAGACAAGCCCGGGCGCGTCCCGTCCGGCTGCACTCACCAGTGAAAGCGCTCCGGCAGATGCACCTGTAGTCATTTCGGAGCTGCACGCAGTCCAGGCTCCCGCGCGGGCTGCAGGGGTTGGACAGGCACTCGTTGATGTCGCCCTCGCAGCGCTCCCCCGCGAAGCCCTGGGGACACAGGCAGCTGAACCCCCCGATCTGGTCGAGGCACTGCCCCCCGTTGAAGCAGCGCGGAGCCCCCGAGGCCGAGATGCAGTCATCCACGTTCTCCTCACAGAGCCGGCCTGCCGGGAAAGAGGGACAGCTTGGGGACACGGCGCCGCGGCTGCCTTCCCTGGGATGCCTGAGGTTTGCCTCGAGATTCTGCACAGCATCAGTTTATAACTCTGAACTTCTTATCAAGTGTCGGCAGCTTCTCCTCACAGCTCAGTCCCGCAGAACAATCCTTTTCCAGCCCCAGAACCAAGGGCACCACTGCAGCTTCAGGAACAGAAAGTGCAAACAAAAAGGTCCAAAAGGCCCAAAAAGTGCAAACAACAGGGAACTGAGGAGAGCAGACTGGGAGGATGGGACTGCATCACCTGGAGCTGGAATTGGACAATTAACCCCAAGATGGAAATGGACCAAAACTTATCAAAGTGTGAGAACTCGTGACCCAGGGTCCATCTTGGGTGTAGCCATGGCCGGGCTCTTGTGCTGCCCAAGGTGGATCCTGTGAAGGCCTTTAATAA
>LTAT01001098.1:0-11058 GCA_003286495.1 Chlorodrepanis virens | reverse complement strand
TACGATTATGATGCTTGTATCCCCATTCATGTGTTCNGTTTATGCTGGATATTATGTTCTGTGCCTTCAAGACTGGCTCTGAAGAGCGAATGTTTTGTTTTGTTATCAGCCTGCTCCCCCACAGCTGGCAGGACACAGAGACCGGGCAGTACATAGTTCTGCTTTTGCTTTTTGCTTGGCTTTTTGCTTTGCTCCTGCTTTTTGCTCCTGCTCATTAGTTGGTTTAGCTAAGCAGTCTGAATTTTTCCCTGGACTGTTTCTCCTTTCCTTTTTTGGACCCACTCGAACCTGCTCCGGACTGGGCCCTGGCAAACACCGAGAGTTTGCACCTTGTGGCTGCAGCAGCTGCCCCAGCGCCGGAGGGACTGATAACAGAGCGACCACCCCAGGAGAGACTTCCTGAATTTGTCATCTTTTTCAGAGCGGTGACAGAGTGTTGTCATCCGGTATGGTTCATTTTGTGTGCTGGGGGTGCTGTGCCTGTTAAATAAACAGGTTCTTTCCACTTCTCTCCGAGGAATCCTTCCCGAACAGGCTGGGGAGAGGGGCCGTGTGGGTTTGCTTTCTGGAGGGGTCCCTTTAGACGTTTCCTCCCAAATTTGCTCTAAACCAGGACACCTGGGTTTCCACAAGAGCAGAGCTCCCGCCCTGTCCCCGTGTCCCTGTGGCCAGGGGCTGGGCCAACAGGGCGGGGGCTCTGTGTCCCAGGGCTCAGAGCAGGAACCCCCCAGGTGCAAAGTCCTGGGCACTGCGGGCTGGGGCAGGACATTCTCCAAGGATAGAGAGCTTTGCTCGTGTCTCTGTGTGTGTGAGTTATTTATTTTTTTAAAAATTAATTCTCTGGCCAAGTGTGGAGCTACCTGCTTCTGGGTCACTAAAAATAGCTGTAAACAGGACGCTGAGGAGGCGGCGAGCAGGAGTGGGGCTGTGTGCCTGGATTTCAGGGATGGCATCACCATTTAGAGATGCACACCACAGCTAGATTAAAGGCTTAATGGCTGCAATTAAACTTCCTGCAGGAGTGATTTCCTTGCTGAGCTTTTCTCGGCAGCAAACCCTGCGGTGCCGGCATTGCTCCAGCAGAGAGGAGGTGAAGAGGGGAAGCCCAGCACGAGCCCAGCCAAAGGTGCAGCTTCTCTCCCCTTGGCCAGCTCTCAGGGCTAAATCAAAACCCTGCTGCAGCTCTCTCAGCAGCATTTCTGGTGCACCAGATACTCTGCAGAAGTGAGGAGGTATGAGGAAAAGCAGTAGGAAGGTGTCAGGGTATCATCGGGCAGCCTGGAGGAAATCCACCCACTTCCAGCAGCTGAGGAAACCCTCTCCATTAAAATGAGCACGAGGTTCAGCTCAGACACAGGGGAGAGGGCCTGGTAGCCACCCAGCTGAGGACCTGGGGGTACAGGACAAGTTTTGGTGGCTCCAGCTACCTCTGCAGCACGAGGACGAGCCAACAGGGCGCAGAAGCCAAGCAGCTGCATTACCCCCTCTCAAATCAAAGCCAATTCTCTGTATTCAGTGGGAAGACAAAAGGGAAAAGGAGGATTGAGCCAATCAGGCAAGGGCAAGCCCCTCCTTGGCCTCGGTGCCACACTCTGTGGTGCCAACACTGGGAATGTCTTTGCTCAGGCAGTGGGCACTGACAGGTCCTGGGGAGGGCAGGAAAGCCTTTGAGCCTGGTTAACAAGCTGCTCTGGGGTAGGGAAACACAGCAGAGAAAGCAACAGCCATATTTCTGCTCATCTTTACAAACAGGGCTGCTGACAGTGAACTCTGTTGTAAGGCACTTTGCTGCCTGAGGATGAAAATTGCTAGATGAAAGCTTTGTATATAATTTTTGCTTCAAGTACAACTGTTATCATTTTAAGTGATCTTTAGTGCCTGATTTTGACATCTTCTTTTCAACCTTGCAGACTTGTTTTCATTGGCCTGAAGAGCAAATCTGCCCATTTCTGAGCTGAAACAGCTTTCTGGTAGGAATTGCAGCCAGGTCAGAATTGAGGCTAATACAATCTTGTTTGTGCGGAAATGGTGCTCGGATGGAAACAAACGCAACGAGGGCCCCAGAGAGCAGCCACAAAGTTAGAGCACTGCGCTGCTATCTTTTTTCATTACAGCACCAGTGCTTCCTCTGAGCTGCCCATTAATTTCTAAGTCTTCAAAAGAGAGGAAGCAAGAACAAGTCAAGAAAGTAGGATCAATAAAACCAAAGGAATGAAAGGCAGCGAGACCAGGCTCATATGGAGGTTAATGTCCAGCTCTCAATAATTACACCTTCACTGCTGTGGCACATTCAGAGTTCAGGAAAACAAAGACTCCTCATTAACTCATGGCTGTTCTCCTTGGGACCATCAGTGGAAAGATTTGAACCAAAAGTAAAACACGATGAAGTTGTTCTGGTCCAGCGGAGAGCAGGCTGACTGAGAGCTGAGGAGGGGATGTCCCCAGCCAAGCCAGCAGTTCTCCAAATGCACGTGGGGTAGGCAGCAGATCTGCCTTCTGGTGGTTATGAGAACCTGGAAATCAGGGCAGAGGGTGCTTTCTGCCAGGCAGGCGGGGCAGTGGGATGCTGAGCAGTCACTTACCACAACGGTGGTGTCCCTCACATGAGCAGAACTGCTGGGAGGAGAGTGGGTGAGCAGCGGTGCTCCCAAGACAGCCATCCCCAGGGATGTGGCTCCTCACCTGCACCAGCTGGGCTTTCCCCAGGGAGTCGTTGCCCACTGCAGCCAGGAGCTGAAAGCTGCCTTTGTGTGGACTTGAAGCAGAAGGAGAGCCCAGTTCCAGGGAGTCATATCACAGCTGGCACCCAAGAGCCTGGTGGGATCTTCTCAGCTCCCAGCTGCTCTTGGCCCTCTCTCACGCAGTTCACAGGCACTGGTGGGCACGTGGTGCCCCTCCTCACCACCTGGGGCCAGCTGCCCCGCACAGGACCTTGGGGAGCGGGGGCAGGAGGAGGGTGGCATCACCACGACTTGGGCACGGTACTCACCGCCATCCACCATGGATGGTGTCCCAGCCCCTCTGCTTCCATCCACTTCCATGTGCTCCAGGCTGTGGAATGCAGCTCCAGCCTGGTTCAGCAATTAAGCCTGGGGCAGGAGTGACCTGGACAGTGCTGCAGGCTCCAGGCAGGCAGCTAGGTAGGTCAGCCAATTTTAAATATGCCTCTTTGGTGAAAATAGAAGAGAGAGCATCCATCACCTTCAGCTGGTATAAATGCATGCCCTCCTTCTTTCAATCACACCTGCCTGCCTCTTGCACACTGCCAGCCTTTCTTGCCCACAGGAGGATCCTCTGTCTCTTTCCTCGCTCTGTTTAAATTCGCCTCCTTGGAACAGTGGCACCTACACTAACAGTGAACATTTTATTATTACTTTGCTTCCCATCCCAATTTCCTGTGCTTCTCATGCCTTTTTCTTCAGACACCTTTCCTTTTCCCGTTTCCCAGCTATTATTTTCTGATTTCTAACAGCTGTCAGCCTGACTTCTGGCTAAATTGTTCCCTTCGCTGTTTCTACAACACTTCTTAAAGAGCTCTTTCACTTTCCATTCACAGCCTTTTAGTTATTGTTTTTTTCCACCCAGTCAGTTTTGCTGGTAATTTCCCCTGATTTATTTCAGCATTTTTGAAGCAGTGAGAGGCTCTATTGCTGGCTGGGGCTGCCCTCTGCTCCTCCTGACTATAATCAGATCACAGGCACTGCTCCCCAAGCAATTACCTCTTCTTTAGCAATTAAATCAATGCAGCCATATAGCATCCTCTTGCATCTGGCTTAATGGTTTCTGTATCAGGATATGTCCATCTGAAGCCTCTGGAAATTCTCCTGACACTCATCCTGGTCACACTCATGGCCAGAGGAGGCTTTCCCACAGCATCACAACCCAGACCCTGTGGGTAGGAGGCTGCTGGCACCAATTTCTGCTTTAATGCAGCATACATTTTCCCCTTCTTTCTTTCTACTTGCCAAAAATTTAAATAAATTGTAAATTGCCAGATGAAGTCACCCGCATGAATGATCAAAAGGTTTTTATTGCAACACCCTCCTCCCAGGCTGTCCCCAGTCTGCAGCCCTTGGATCTTCCAGGCACATCCATTGCCAGCTGCATCCTCTTCATGGCATTAGCCTGCAACTCAGCAGGAGCAGGAAACGTTTCCCAGGTGCTGTATAATTCTCCTGCAACCATAAAACAAGTGGCTGGGCCCATTTGCCCGTTTATCCTGGATCAGATGCAATTCCCCACGTGGGCTCCTGTGCCCCTGTTGCTCAGCAGGCCTGTTAAGTGTTTTTGCTGCAAGGCTGTAAGAAGAATGATTTATAGCCCAGGGATTTAGTGACATCTTTTTCTTGTTAAATCATCTCTTTCTCACCCAAGGTGTAGGACTCGGTGTCTTTCTGACAAGAAAAAAGAAATTCGCTTTTTGTCTTGCTTTTTCCAGTGGCATCTTAGAAGGCTCTTTTTATTTATTTTTTTTTTTCCCTGTTGCATCTTCAGCACAGATTTTGCCTATGCAGGTCCAGGGAGACCTGCTCCTCAGAGCTGAAGGGGAAGGAAAGCCTGGGCCCTTCAGATGACTTTTTCTGCCAACCTACTCGGCTCCCTTCAAGGCTAGGAGCTGGCAGGGGAGGACCCGAACGACCTCGTTTTTCACAGCATCTCCTCTCCTTTGGTGGTGTCTGTGCCAGGCAGGGGGGCAGCAGTGGTGGCCAGAGCCAGCAGCTCCTGTGGCAGCAGCTCAGGTCACCTGCAGCCACCTGTGGCACCTCAGAGGTGAGGGCAGCCTCGCTGTCCTGCCTCTGCTTCAGAGAAACCCCCAGGCAGAAAGGGCCCAGCCCAGCCCCGTCCTGCTGTGCCACGAGCTGAACCTGCCTCCAGCCTCTACAACTGGTCCCTGCTCCTTGCCTGCACAAAAAGGCTTTGGAGAAAGAAACCAACCCAACCCACAAAGAAATAAAGCCTTTGTGTCCCAGTCCCAAGCCACCTTTATTGCCAAGAGCAAACATGAATCTGTATTTTTTCCCTGGGAAAGGCTTCCTGCCTTACCCAGGTGCCAGTCCCAGAGGGGATGGTTTCAGCCCCTGACCCATTGCTGTGATTGCTCTTGTCCTGCTGTCTGTTCGTGCCCTGTGGAGGTGTTGGGGGAGCAGCTGGGGGGGTGCTGGGGGTTACAGCCACTTCTCTCCATGGCCGAGATATTTTACACTGTATTTGCTGGGTTCTGCACTATATATTTTCATTACTGGGAAGAGCTGAGGGCTAAGGATGCTTAAACTGTAATAAATACATAAATTGTTCCTGAGGACTCCCAAACACCCTGATGGAGGCCTGGGGAAGACACAATTACCTTCCAGTGTAATTGAAGCCCTCGGAGAGGTCACTTTATTTTCATAGCCCTGAATTTTTTATGACGAATGGTTCCTAATATGCTGCTGACAAAGATGCTCATATGGTGTTGCTAAGTGAGAATATGAGAAGAGGGAGGGAATGTGATTATGGCGCTGCAGAGCTGTCTTTCACAGCACCACTGCCCCTGCCCCCCGTGCCAAAGGCAGGCTGGATAGGGGGCCAGCAGCAGGATTGCACCCTAAACACTGGGGACCTTTAGTCTGCCCTCTTGGACCCTCAGGAGGATCTGGATATGGGCTGGTTCCCCCCAGGGCCACCACTGGCTGCCCTGGGTGGTTGTGGGGTGGCTCCCGGGCAATGCCCTGAAACAGAGCCATGGACAGTTTGGGTTGGAAAGGACCTGAAAGATCATCTTGTTCCACCCCCCTGCCATAGCAGGGACACCTTCCACCATCTGAGGCTGCTACAAGCCCCGTCCAACCTAGCCTTGGACACTTCCAGGGATGGGACACCCACAGTTTTTCAGGGCAACCTTTTCCAGTGCCTCACCATCCCCGCAGTCAGGAGTTCTTTTCCTCTATTTCACCTAAATTTTTCCTGGTTCAGTTTGAACCCTTTACTCCTCGTCCTATGACTACAGACCCTGATGGAGAGTCCCTCTTTGGTTTCCTTGGAGCTCGCCTTCAGACAGTGCAGCTCTGTCAGGAGGTCAGGGAGCCCCTTTGCTGTCTGTGCCCTGCAGGAGGTGATGCTCTGGGAGAGGAAACCTCATCCTTTGCGAATGCAGACGCTGCTTTAGCTGTGGGGCTTTGTCTGCTGCATAAACTCCTTGGGACTACAACTTCTTTAGCTTTGAAATGGAGCTGGGACTCTGGATGGAAGGAACTGACAGCTCAAATTTTCAGGAATTTATTGTCCCCAGTATTAATTCTATGACCCACTTTGGTCGCAGGCTTTTATCTTTGCCTGCCACTCGTTTTACTGTAAATCTCTGTCCAGGCGTTTTGGCTCCTGGGGTACCCCATAATTTGGTTCTGTGTATTCATTAGCACTTTCTGATACCGCAGTAAAACCTTTTTGCATAAAAGTGGCTATTCATTTTCTGGCAGTAAGCGTAAACGCCAGCCAATGTTACCCGTAAAAATAGCAGTTTATTCCAGCAGCAAGTGTCTCCGTGGGAAGCAGAAGGATCACTGCCAGGCCAGCTGCATGGGGTGCTCAGAAAGCGCCCACTCACAAGGACAAAGTGCAGCCCTGGGTGGGCACTGCTCTGTCCTCCTGCAAAGGGGACGGCTGGCACAGGCTGTGAGGGCACCCTGGGGACCCTGGTGGCAGGAGCTCCTCTCAGACTGACACAAAACGCCAAATTCTGTTTGTTCTTCCCCCCCCAGCCCTGACACATACAAGGTGGTGTGTCTTTGGCTGCTCTTCACACTCCCTGTTGCTGTCTCCCCCAGCACAAGCACTTCTGTCACCATGATATTTTCTGAAAAGTCCCTTTGCCAAGATTTCTTCTCCTGGCAAGATGAGAAGCCTCAGCTTCTCCATGTTTTGCTGCTCTGGAATGTGATTTGAAGAATTGTTTGCCCAGCATGTGAATTGTTTTAATTTAATGACCAATCGCAGCCAGTTGTGTCAGACTCTGAGTCAGTCACAGGGTTTTATTCTCATTCTTTTCTAGCCTTCTGATGTATAATTTCTCTTTCTTTAGTACAGTTTTAGTATAGCATTTTCTTTTAATATAATACACTATCATAAAATAATAAATCAGCCTTCTGAGAACTTGGAGTCTAATTCTCATCTCTCACCTCATCCTGGGGACCCTCACAACACCACGACACCCTTCCCATTTTATCCATGCCAATAATGACAGGCTCTATTATTGGGCTCATTCCGGAGGCAACAGGCTCCTGTTCTCGGGCCTGGGCTGCCCCTCCACCAGGGTCCTGCTGCTCCTGGGGGCAAGCAGCCTCCCTGCTCCCCAGCCCCAGTTAGGCATTCAGGAAGGGTTCATATCAGAGGATGTAATTCCACTCCCACACGTTCCCCAGAGAAATGAGAGTTAAACAATGAAAAGATTGATTTTCCAATGAATGTCAATTTGTTTTCTAAATAAATATCAGATTACGGAGGGCTGGGAGGAGGGGAGCACGGCACAGTGCAAGAGGGGACTTGTTTTAAATGGGCAAACAATTAATTCCCAGATTCATTACAACGATTGTAAGTGAGGCTACGTGAAACAGTAAATGCATTTAATTTGGAGCCCAGCATTTCCCCTGATGAGCTCGGCAGCTACAATATGCTCTCGCCATTGGAGAAGCTTCCCTTCCACTGCAAAATTTAATTACCTCTTCATTACTCCAGGAAATTGATGGGAGACTGACGCAAGGCTGGACTCTTCACAGGAGGCTCCCTCCTGCACCGTGCTGCGAGGGCTGTTGAGACAAGGCTGAATGGGAGCTCCCCCCCCGAATCCCTCCTGTCCCTGCAGCGTGCGTCCCCTCCTGCAGGAGCAGTGTCCCCGGGCTGCCCTGGGTGTCCCGGCCGCCCTGCAGGGATGGAGACCCCGGGCAGAGCAGGGCCGGATGCCCCATGCCAGCTCCCCGGCGCGCCCAGATGTGGCAGCAGGCAGCCAGGAGGGGGCTGCTGGCAGAAACAGCAGCGGCAGCTGGAGGACAGGACAAGGCTCCCGCACGGATGCCGCCCTGCCAGAGGGCACCGAGAGGGTGGGTGCTGCTCTCCGCTCCACCGGAGCAGCTCAGTGTCTCCTGATGCAGACCCTGAGGATGCCAGCTCTCGCCTCAGTGCCCGAGAGCAGCTCTTCACAGCTCGCGGGCCTGGGAGAAATCAGCGGGACGGCTGTGCAGTAAATAAATGGATCCAGGCAGGCCCAATTGACTTCCCAGGTAATTACCTAATGACTGGCTGAGAGAAACGCAGCAGAGAGAGCGGCACAGCCTCCAGGAGGGCTGCTCCAGGGCCCCTGCACATCACGGGCATGGCAAGGAGGACAGGTTTGGATCTAGCTGATGTGAACCTTGATGCTCAGTGGGGATCATCGTGGCCCTGGCCACCCCTGCTGATGGCTGGGGAGGATCCAGCTGGCAGGCACTGCTCCCAGAGCAGGCAGCACCCCAGGGGGACCCCCCGGCACTGGCCAGCAGAGACAGCTTTTGTCCAGCAAGGAGCAGGAGAGCAGTGTCCCTTGACCCAGCTGCTGATTTATGGGTTTCAAGTGCGTGCAGCTGCTGTCTCCCTTCCACCCTGCCTCCAGCACTTTTGAGGTGCTTCCCCTGGAAAATCAGCTGCAGACAGAGCTGTCAGCAGTGCCAATGTGATAACAGCTTCTGTTGGCAGTGCTGGTAAACAAGTGCCTTGGAAACCTCCGCTGAAAATAGAGTTGTGGCTGTCTCCTGCTCTCCTAGGGAGAAAGGAGCATTTCCCCCCACCCAGGCACTTTCCCCGAAAAGCCCCCAGATCCCTCAGCCTGCTGGTGAAAACTGCAGCAGTGACAGGGCCCAGATGGAGCCCAGGACGTGGAGCCTCCCCCGGGTGCTCCCGGGCTCCCCAGCCTGCAGCAGGGCGCGAGGCAGCGCTCAGCTGAGCTGCTGGTTACCTGCCCGTCTCTTTTGAGACAGACGATCCATTTTACAGGCTGCCATAAAAGCACAAGGAAACTCACACAAATCAGGTAAAACTGCCGTTTCCCCAGAATGCTCCTTCCTTCTCTCAGCAGCAGGGAGCCACGTGGAGCCCATTAGCAGCATTCCTAGATGCGGGCCGGTGCTGGGGAAGCTGCCAAAGCACACACCCACCTCGGGAGAGGTCCCGGGGGCCGGCCCGCCTGGCAGGGCTGAGCAGGCATCACAGGCAGCCTGGATGCTCCCAGGAGTACCTGGCCGCCACAAGAGCCTTTGGACAAACTTTGGCTTCCCACGAGCAGATCCGTGTCCTGCAGACTGACCCTCTGCCTTCCAAACTGCTCTTTCTGGTACAATATATTGCAGCTGTGTACAGCAAGGTGATCTGAGGTGCTGGAAATTGCCCGGGGTTCGGGGAAAAGGCGTTTTCGAAATGATTTGTTTTATTGCAGAGTGACTGGTGAAATGGCCCCTGAGGTTCCTGCCTTGGCTCCCCCAGCTTTGCTTTTACCTTCCAGCACTGCAGACGTGTTGAGACCCTCGGATTTGAGAGGGAGATATGATTCAGCAAGAACACTACAGCACCTTTTGGGTATGAAATTAACGGTCTCTAATTAGGGTGGCAATAATGAGAAGTTATTTAATAATTAATTTCTTCCTATGAATTATTCGCTGTGTTCTTAACTCCAGGGCTCTGTTACTTGGCAGAGAACACCTCTGAGCCCTCCTGGGGCATCCCCTGGGTGCTGCTGGCAGCAGAGCCCCCTCCCCACCAGCTCCCCAGGGGCCAGAGGGGCAGCCTGGGGAGCTCTGAGCTGCTTCCCTAAGTGCAGCCCCAAATGCAAATCGCTCCAACCACAGAAAATCTCGTTTCAGGCAATATTTCGGCCACGAGAGGCTTCTGCTTCTGCAGAGGGAGGAGAGGCCTGTCATCCTTGTGCCGGCGTTCATGGTTTGAGCCTGTTTGCTCCCCTTAACTCCGAGTTACTGAATTTATAGGGGAGCATGGAAATCAGCCTTGGCCCTTCACGGGCCTTGAGATGTTATCTGGGTTATCCACAGAGGGTCTGAGCTCAGCTTGCAGAATAAACGAGTTCTGGCTGTAGCTGTGGAGCCATCTGTGCTGCCAGGATCCAAACCCAGGCAAGGCTCGTGGGTGTGGGTGCTGGTGCCAGCCACCACCCTGCCCACAGCCTGGGCTGCCCACCGTGCCCTGCAGCCCTGTGAGCACGGGCACCGCAGTCCCCTGGCGTTGTATTGCACTAAATAGTTATTTAGTGCTTTGCACTGGGTGTCTTGGTAATTTGCACTGTTCACGTGATTTGTATCCTATAACTGATTTATTAAAAATATGGATATTGATCTAGAACTGATATCCAACTGTGATGGACGAGAACTCTCTAACAGTTTAGAGTTAGAAAGTGTTTGTTTATTATGGGATAGCTCCCAAATACACACCACAATTTACAGGTGATTACAGTCCTTTTATCTATACAAGTATTGAATACCCAAAATAAAAATGTGCATTCATAACTTTGGCACATCCCATTCCCTGCTTCGTATGGTAATTAGTTCAAAAGCCATTAAGCATGGGCAGTTTGTCCCTGAAATGGGTGGGTGGTCCCGTTCATGGGGAGGGGTCCCAAAATGAGGAATTAAATGAAGTCTTCCTCGTTCTGACCTTTCTACCTTTTCAATGCAAATATGACAAATGAACCCTTGGTAGAACTCCCAATCCCTGTCTTCAGTGGGTTTCAGAACAGAGGAGGACTACCATTGTCCTATGTTCCTAAAAACTATTTATCAGTTTCCATATTCTTCATTAGAAACCCAGCTAACCAAACATTATGCTGACAAGCAATCAGTTATTAGTTAACTACTAACTCTTAACTTCATCAAGGCCTACCCATTTATTTTGATTAACTCCAATAAAGCTTATCTCTAACTAAAACCTCAGCTCCTCTAAAATCCCTAAATTCCTGAAAGTTTAGTCTCATAAAGTCATGGTCATGGTCATGGTCATCCTCATCCTCATCCTCTTCCACTTCCCCCCCAGCGTTAGCCCCAGTGG
>LTAT01001096.1:74526-100248 GCA_003286495.1 Chlorodrepanis virens | reverse complement strand
CGTACTTCACCGACCGATGGCGCGTCCTCCCCCGCTTTCTTTAGCAGCGCGGCGAGGGCGACGTCGGGGTCACCATTTTGTCGGAGAAGGGAGACGCAGACACCGGGTGGTCGTCAACAGAACTCGTTTATTCATGCACATACAGTAACTTAAGTACATTAGATAATTAGTTCATGAATATTACAAAACTACAGCTCATCATAGGCTAAAGCTTATTAACGTCAATTGCTGCTTACTTTTACCTTTCTGTGATTACAGTTACATTTCTGTAGTTACAGTTAAGCTAAAGTTCCTGTCTCCTACATCCTGTAGATATGTTTTTTGTCACGTTCACTCTTCTGCAAAGACACCCTGTTCTTGAGGCTTCCTTGTTCTTGAAGCCTCCCTTTACCTACTTATCTTCCAACTGAATTAATTCACCAAGGCTGTGATTTTTCTCCTTAAGCCAGTATTGTATTAAATCCTCTACAGGAGGAGCGTTGGTTTGGCAATGTGGGGAGCAGGGCACTTCTTTAGCTGTTCTCTAGAATAAAATGTTGTGACGTTCCACTGATGTGTTCTGACGACTTGTAGTACAATTCATCGTCATCTGAACTCTGTGCCAGGTGTTTTCAGCGTCTTGATGAACTGTTGTTGTGATATATGAAAACCATATATTCTGGTTTTCCTCTGGCACAGAGGTCCAAGGCCCTACCTGCTGCTTCCAGGCATGTGTGGGCATCATGTAGGTTTGGATGACTACTTTGGGCTGTTTGGTCAGTGTTTTTTCCTCTGAATAGCAGTGTGTGTGAGTGCGTGGCAGGTTCCCAGAGCAATGATGTGCCTTCTTGAAGACTGCAGGATTAGTTGGGGCTGGTGCAGGAGTAGTTTAGGTCTCCCAGCCTGGGCACATTCTAGGACAAAGTCAGTGTTGAAGGTGCCTGTTACAGGAGCAGCTTACTTTTGTCTAAGGAAAGATGGCAGGTGATGAGTGAGAGCTTCAGCTTCCAGGGTTCTTCCCCATATACTTCTTGCAAGGATTTAATTTCTTAGGCTGTACTGGTACTCTGCCTTTCCCTGAGAAACTTGGAGACATGTGGTTCTGACATTCTCTCACTCCCCGGGGTTATTCCCTGTCCTCCTCTCTGGGGATGTGTTAGGGCTCTGCTTTGTGAGATAATTAATGGGGCTGTCAGCCCCCTTGTCCCAAGAACCTGAGAAGACGAATAGTCCAACATGTGTAGCCACCTTTGCAGATCCTGAAGCCCCGGAAGGAGCCAGCAGGGTGACAGATGGGCTGACGAGCTAGGCTGACACAACTGGGTCAGCACCAATGTCAAAGGGGTGGAAGCTGGGCCTCCTTCTCCACTCTGCTTGGAACCTCAGCGCCTCTGGGCCAGACAGTGGCCACTTATCACCCCTCCCTTCAGTGCCTGCTGTAAGTTGGCAGCACCAGAGCCTTGTCTATAAGAAAGACACAAGTCATGGTCCTAATGCTCTGCTGTGGAGCTGCCATCTGTCCTCTTCTTGGATGTCGCTGCCAGGGCAGCCTGGGAACATAACACAGTGCTGAGGCCCTGTCAGGCAAATATCTGGTTAGACTGTGCTCTATGCCTCTGCCTTCCCAGCACACTGTGGTGCTGCGTTCCCTCTAAATGGTGAGCTTCTCTATGTACCTGCAGATACAGAGGTGGCTATATATCTATTTTTTTTTTTTTTTTTAGAATTCCATCTCTGTGCCTTGCATCTTAATGCTGCTTTCTTTGCCCAGCCTCCTACAGTCTATCCTCTCTCATCTGGAGCCAGCTTCTGTGCTGTGGGAAGTGTTTCTTGTTTGGAGAGGACTGTGAAAATAATCTCATGAGTTTCTCCCTTTATGGATGGGTGAGGAAAATTTGGCAAAGAGGCTGCAAGTGAATCTTGTGAGCATTCTGGAGGGATGAGCTGAGAGCCCTGAGCCAGTCTCAGTGTGCAAAATCCATTAGCCACGAGCAGAGCTGCTTCTGGACTTGGCATTCTGTACCTGTTACGGCCTGAATTAGTCCCTAATTTCTGTCCCTTGCAGTTAAAATTACTCAGACATTTCTTTTTGAGATGGGATATTGCTTCTGACTAAATACCCTAAAGCGGTAGCTCTACAGACTCTTAAATTGTTCTCAGGAATGCACTGATCCTCTTGTCTCCGGGTCAGTGTAGGCTAGTGCTGTCATCTGCATGCTGCTGTGGGGCTGGAAGAGGTACTTTGCTGTAGGCAAGCAAATGCTGGGACACATTTGAGGACTCAATGGGTGCAGGTTTAATAAGATCAATACTACCTCTGGAAAAGATTATATGGTATAATAGGCAGCAAATAGAGCACTTCTGCTGGATTTGCAAACAGTTTATTGAGTCTGTTAGGGATAGTGAGGTAGAGGGAATGCATCTGGAGAGAATTGCACAGTCACAGTTGTTGAGACTCCCACATTAAGGATTTTGCAGTCTATTAAATAATGGAATTAAAATCAAAATGAATGAGGAAGTTTTGTCCGAGAAGTCCTACCTGCAGCCACATCATCAGCCAAAGAACAGAGGCGAAACATGCTGCCCAGGAGTGCTTGCTCCTGTATCCATTGGCCTGCACCACCTTCCTGAAGCCTTGAAAGATGGCAGGAAGAGGGGAGGGATGTCTTTCAGGCTTCTGTCAGGACAAAGAGCCTGTAAAGGTGGAAGATTGGAGATCCTCCTCTTCCCACCCAGCAGGCTGTTGGCTCTTCCACCCACAGCTGCCAGGTCAAAAGCTGCTTTGTGCTGTGGAACATCCCTTGTGCCACACCGTGTACTCTACAGCCAGGGTTAATGCTGCTGCCTATCGCAGCCCACAGTGGGCTGGCTTGAGTTAAGGAGCAGCTTTTGGGAAATCAGTTGGTCTTGTTTAAGCTGCCTTTGTCCTGCCATCACCTCCTGCGGTGTGCCCTGGAATAATTAGCTCTAATCAGACATGAGCAATAGCCTGCCTGCTCACCCTTTCTGCTCCTGGGGAGCATGGCAGGGCACCTGACTCCTGTCATTTCTCTGGTGCTCTGTCCAGTCTCATTTGAAATGCCTTGCAGGATGAATTACAGTGCTCTAAGGGAATCTGCAAAATAGGATCACAGGCCAATTGAATCCATCTGCAAAATGTGGGAGGATGATATATAACCCTATGGATGGATTCTGATCACCCCTTAATTTTTTTTCTTTTAAAAAAATTATTTTAATACTCTTGGTGAGAGCAAGAACAACAAATGCTTGAGGAACGAGGAGCTGGATCAGGCCGTGCTGACTAAATGTGGGTGATGCAGAAGGGAAGTAGGGAAGCAAGAAGAGAAACACTGTGCGCTGGCCAGTCTGGTCCCCCCGAAAGAAGACTAATGTGTGGGAGTGTTTCATGGCATAAAATGTGCTGGGACAGACTGGAATTACCATTCATGGGGAGGCTTTAGGGACAAATAACAACCTGCCCAAGTCAATCAAAGCAGGTTCTAGTAGGAGCTGTGCAGGTGCTGTGACCCACGTGTATGTTGCTGGTACCCCAGGGCACAAGGGCAGCTGAATGCAGCCCTCAGGATCTGATTTAGCAATTCCTGGCTGGCTGGCCTGGCCATGCTCCCTCGGGAATGTGGCCAAGGTCACCCATCTTGGCCCTGGTGTGGTTGGACTGCCAAGGAAGAAGTTAACCCCCTTGCACTTTGGGTGGATTGAGGTTGGGCTGGTGTTACTGAGCTTCTACCTCCTCCAGCTGGGATGCTACAACCATGGCCTGAGGAAGAAGGGGAATGAATTAAACCCATCTTCAGACACGTTTGTATTGATTCTGTCACTTTCTTGCTGCCCGCTGAAAGGTGATGGATGGCTCATAATGCGACTGGCGCAGTACATTACGTTTCCCATCCAGGGACTCCTAAATCATTTCAAATTTTCAAATTCCCTAATCAATATTTTATCAGTAGCAGAAGAAAGCGGAACAGACCCATTTCTCTAGAGGTAGAAGAATGAATGTGTGTGGATGCGTGCCTGCACATACATAGGCATGGGAGTTTGGGTATTTATAATCACAACTAAGGCACCCTTAGTATAACAATTATATCTGCAACCAGAAAAATAAATACAGAAGTAGGACCAGGAGTGATGCTTACCTTTAAGTGACTTCAGGATGAAGTAAATTAGAGATTTGGTTTTCTGATATGAACATGGAGGACTAATGCCATGTGGGCTTTACACTCATTGCTCAGCCGGTCTCTCCATCCTTATGCAAGGTGCAGGGGGGTTGAGGCAGGTGCAAACATGCCTCGTTTTTTGGGGAAGGAAATCGGATTTTCAACCACCTCTAGAGAAGCAGGACTCGGATATCTTACATAGCACTGAAGCAGTAATGGGGAAATATCCCTAGCAAGCCTGTCTGGAGCTGGATTGTGTGGCCTGGATGGTTGTTTGTCTGGCACTTTAACCAAGCATGGTGATGCTTTCTTGGGACTGGAGTGGGCAGAGAAGCATCCTGTTGCTGCCATGGTGTATTGGCTCCTGGTGGCTCCTGGGGCACTGGAAGATTAGATGGGAATGTGCCTTCAATGATGTGTGCTTGAAATGGTCCTAAGCAATCAGGGTGTGCCTTTCTACTCCTGTACTGGTGCTTGCTGCCACAGGAGGATGTGATTCAGGTGAGGCTGAGTCAAGATAGAGAAGGGACTGGTGCATTTCAGAGGAGGTGCAGGTGGACTCTGTGATGTTAGGATATTGTGTGGAGTGGCTGGCTCCAAACTGAGTCCCAGATTCAGTGACTTTCCCTGTCTTCCACACTGGGCTTCCTTCACCAGTAGCTCCCAGTTCTTGCCTGGCATCTGGCTTTCTGCTGAGCTTTGGGATGGAAGAGCCCAGGGAAGAATGGAGCTGGTTCCCCCTGTTGTAGGAGGGTGGTCTGTGCAAAGTGGAGGCAGCACAGGGCTTTGTTCTTTCCCCTCCAAAAGATGATCGTGGTTAGACACCTGGAGCATGGGTCTCTTCCCCAAAGACGGCTTTCCCCAAACCCTTCCTGTGCTGGTGGTCCTTCCTTTGTGCTCCTTGCATGCCCTGACCTCATCTGCTTGACAATTTTTCTCCATCAAATTACTCATTCTCTTAGACTCTTGTTTTCTATTCCCAGACTGGATGTTTTCCAAGTAAAAGATTTATTCTTAAGCTATTTTTTCCTTCCTTGTGAAGTGCGCTTCCAAACAGCACAGATGTGAAGCCAAACATAACCTTCCTTGTTACTGTCACATCTCCGTAGCGTTTGCCTGGATGATCTGGTGTTGCCTTTGCTTCCAAATGTTGTTTCACAGCTCAGTTATAGCTTGCTGCTGGTATACACAAGGTAGGTTTGCAGGAGGGAGCAGGGCGGCTGTTCTTGGGAGCACGAAGTGGAGCTCAAGGGTGGCACTTAAAGGCATGCTGACCTCCTGGCCCTTTCCCAAGTTGTGTGGGGACCCTTAGCTCTTTGGGCTGATGTGGTGGCAAGGGCTGAATAATAGGAGAGTCAGACTCTCCTTCTAGAGGTAGTTTAAAAAGGTGCTTTTTACTCATAGAAGAAATTTCTGTGCCTTTCCATCCTGACCTCTCTGCAATTTAGGGAAGACACACAACGCTCTTTCCCCAAAGAAGGAGTGGCCTCACCACCAGCAGGGAGGTCTTATGCTAAAACACTTCTTATGCCAACGTTTTTTCTTTATGTTCAAAGTTTTCTGTGGGCTTGGTTTCAGAGACCTGCTGTGCCCATGTGGAAGTGAAATTTGCAGCTGTACCCCTTTCTCTCTGTTATCACATGCTCAGGGTTTGTCAGGGATAGGGGAGGCCTCTGCTTTATGCTGTCCACACTGCTTCCTCCTCCAGAGGCACTATGTGTAACAGGAACCTTGTTGAACATTGCAAAAAAATGTGTGGAAAAAAATGATTTTCTTCTTCTGAAAGCCCGTGCCTGATCTACAGGAGCAGGAATCCTTTGAAGAACTCCTGCATACTTCATGTGTACCTGAGGCAGGTTGCAAGGCTGTTTTCCTTTTTTCCTTGGTTAAAGATAAGACTTAATTGAACCAGGGAGAATTCAGTGTTTGCAGTGTCATTTACTGATCAGATGGCTGTTTGGAGTTTGGGTCTGAAAGTGTCTGGAAGCAGAATTCCTTCAACAATGCTGCTCTGGACTGTGTGTCCACGATTCCTGGAGCACAGCAGGAGACAGGAAAGAAGCTACTGTGGTGCCTCCCGGAGAGACAAGGTATTTTTCATGTAGTTGTCACCAACCACTCTTCAAAGCAAACTTGGTCACACAGACTGCCTGCTGCTTTCCCTCTTTTAAGTACAAAAGCAGGAATTGCCTTTTCCCTCCTGCTTTGTTGTTAACCTCCTCTTGTTCCGGTGTTTTTGAGGGCACATAATGTGTTTCACTTTGAGCAGGACAGGAGTCAGACCTAACATTTGCAACACAAGTGTGAGTCCCTGTCAATGACTGCATTGGGCTGATAAACTTGGTCCTTCTTCCCAAGAGCTGGAGCTCATTGTTTGGGCACAGATGGCCATAAATACTGTTTCCCTGGATGAGACATATTCTGAAAAACTCTACCTGAGAGAGAAACTAGCCCTTACCACCTGAAAAAGTTTGCTGTGTGTTGCAGTTCTCATCTTTGTGGTTGCTGTACCTGGGGAAAAACAGAGAAACTGGGAAACTCTCTGCAAGCAGTATTAGGATTAGCTCAGACAGGAGGGGATGGGGTGAACTGGCTCCCCAAGGGCAGTACTTAAACCCCATTTGTCCTTAGGACCAGGAATGCATTCAACCCTAAAGCTCCAGGGTGCAGCTCCACCTAACATCTTAAGGGTTCTTTTCCAACCCAAATGATTCCATGACTCTGTATCTTTCTTACATGCTTTAAAATATACTTGGGTGTCCTGAAAGGATCTCAGGTTAGGAGCTAGGATTTATGTCCCTCAGGATAAAGAGCCTGTGGGCAAACAGATCTCAGCTTGGCTTGTCACCTCTCTCAGCCAGCAGTGTCAGGGTAGTGGGACAGAGCTGGTCGTGGTGGCCGAGCTGCTGTAAGGACAAGGAGGTGCTTGGGCAAGGATGATGTGGGCTGAAGATACTTTGAGGCTTCAGAGCTGTCACTTGCCAGCCTGACTAGAATACCATGCAGGAAAGTGAAAATTGGGTAACTTAGCAAAACAACACAAAGGCTCTCTGTGGTTTTCAAATGAGCTGTGGTGTCATGCAGGCGAAATACCCAACTGGTTTTAATATCCAGCTTAAGTGAAGTCCTTTTGTTCATTTAGTCTTGATTTAAAGTGGTCTGAGGAGGTGTAATCCTCTTGCCTCATCTGGGTCTAAACAGCAAAGAGCTGTTTTTCCCTGATAGCCGCTTCTGCCAAGCCAGAAATAGCTTGCCCAAGTAAGCTCACCATAGCAGCAGTTCTCATTCAAAAGTTAATAAGCTTTGAAATTGGATTTTAATCAACTAATCTTTGATCCGAGGCACTAGAGCTTGATTAGGAGTGTCCAGTAAACCAAGTAACATCTCTCTTCCCTGCTGTCTTCCCCCCACAATCTAGCAAAGAAAAGGTTTAGAAATGTTTTCTGCATTTGTGGACCTCTGCATTTTAGGGTTTGTGTTGTCCCTGTTCTTTTGATCTGATCTATTCCATGGATGAATGGAAAAACTGATCTCTGGTGGACATTTACTCTTCCAAGGCTGTAAATGTCTTTTATCAGCTCCATTAGGGAAAAGGGATGGACCCCTTTGTTAACAAAAGTTTGGATTCAGTCAGTTGAGGTGGGATGAGGGAGAGAAGACCTGCTGGGGCCCTAACCATATCCCTCATATTCCCAGCATCAAAATAGAGTCCCATAATTCGGCATCCCACGGAATCATGAAATAGCTGAGGTAGAAGGGACCTCTGGCATTTTGCCAGGTTGCAGAGGAAATCATAACTGGACTTCAGGGTTACATTTCCGCTCAAGGGATGGATTCAGTTCAGACTTCTCCAACTCACTCCCCCTCCCCATAAATCTGAGCAAACGCTTCTGTCTCAATTTACCCTACACACACTTTTCTCTTGATCAGATGGAGGCTCTTTTTATTTTTTTAAAGCTACATTTAGATTTGGAACAAGCTTCTGTTTCCTAAAGGAATACTGGCTTAGTGAGTTCCCCAAGGACCACACAGTTCATCCCTGGGCTTGTGGAATGGTCAAATCAAATGGGAGAGAGGATTTGTTTGGGCAGCAGAGTGAGCACACAGAGGCACTGCACTGATCACATGCTGTAGTCTTGTTATCTTGAGTCACCCCTGACACTGCTATGGTGCCAGGGTTGGGGTGTGCTGTCACTGTAGGACACGCAACAACACGACACAAACTCGCTGCTCTTTCTAAGGTAAAGAAGGCACTCTATTTTTCTAACTCTAACATTTATAGGTTTTTAAAAGTAACAGTGGATAGGAGGGTGAAAGTGCCACCTCCCCAATGACCCTGGGCAAACTAACAGTCTTTCAAATTTCTCCTCCTCCATAAAAGAATGTAAAACAGTAAGTTATTTACATAAAGTGTGAGAGAAAGTTCATTACATGAATGAAGACATCAGAAAGAGTAGAAGATCTTGAAAAAGCAGGGTGAGCGTGGGCTCTCTGAGAGGCGCCTCTCTCCTTAACACAACATACTTGGGATGCTGGGAGAGTGGCACAGAGGCCCTGGACTGGCCTTGCCATGACTGGTTTGGGTTTGATGGGACATTGGGGAGCTGGGCATGTTGGCTCTGAGCAGAGTCTCTCCTCTCTGGTACCTCAGCTTGCTCTTCCAGAGGATGTTGTTTTTCCCTTGCCCTGGGCTATCAACATCTCCTGGACATTTATCTTCTTTCATCTGAGGAAAGGCAGTCGAGGGAGTGTTATGATCCTTCCGAACACACTTTACAACCTAGAATATCTGTTCCATATAAAACTACCCTAATGGCCAGCTTTTACTTTTTCCAATGCTTTACAGGGGATTTAAGCTCTGTGATGGTACCAGCAAGGACTATGAACTGTGGAGTATCAGCTTTTGGGGGCTGTCCAGCCTGTGCTGGGCTGACAGGTAGCTTGAAGGGAAGCTGGTCTAGTGGGCAGGATTGGCTGAAAACTGTTCAGAAAATAGTGTGCTTAGGGTGATGCTTCCAGCCAGCCACCTGATAAATGTAAAGTGACAATAATCTACTAACCCTCAGGCCAATATAGTTAGCAGAGCTGATTGTACCAAGGGAGGGATCAAGTTAGCATCTTCTGAGGTCTCTGGATTTTAGAGATCGTGGGGGGTGCTGATCCCCAAACCTCCCCAAGCTGTGAGTGGAATACAGAAGCCATCACTGGGATGATCCTTAGAAGGAGTTCAGAGCAGGTCTGATGCCCCACAGAATGGCAGGTGTTGTCGCAGAGGCTTTTTCCAGGCCATGCTGAAAATAGAGGCTGTCTTGCCTTGTGTAGCCCCAGCTGTGAAGAGATGATGGCCTTGTACAGGGAATTCTGCAGAGCCTGTCAAGTTTATCCTCATGTTTTCCATTCCAAGTTGATATTTCTAGCCAGGGTTAGTTTTCCTCTTTCTAAGTTCAGATAAAAAGCATCCCCCCAACAAACCCCAGTCCGTTCTTGGGTAACCAAAGTCCAAACTGTTCTCACTCTGGTGGCATTTTATGGTCAATTATTTTGTGATGCTTTTTGGGGTGAAGCTGCCCAATCCCTTAAGAGAGCAGCAAGTCTGGTGTAGTGAAAGAGCATTGCAGGCCTCAACTTGTTCTCCAGGCTCCATGAAATGTGTGAACAAGCTGCCGGCAGCCATGGTGGGTGTGAACACCAGATCCTGCTTGCTTTGGGACATGTGAATGGCTAAAACACTGCAATGGCTTCCCATTGCAGTGTTTTAGGCCCTGATTTCTGAAAGGGCTCTGTATCTCCCAGCTTGTGTCCAAATCTCTTCCACAGCTGACGAGAAATCTGAACATGAGATCAGGTTTGGACACTTCTCCGTGTGCTGAGGTATATGTTTGTGTGGCTGAAGAGAACAGGCATAGCTCAAAATATCTAGGAGAGAGTAACTCATCCCATTCCTGCCTCCTGACCATCTTTTCAAGGTGATTCCTCCTTGTTGCTTCCAGCAAGCCACTGGAAGGACTAGAATCTCTCGGGGGAAAAAATGAAGGCTAAATAGATTATGCTGTGCAGGTAGAGGTAAGAAGCTGATGGTCATGGAAGCAGATGGTCATGGAAATTCAATGTCTTGGGGACCTACATGAGTTGACAATACAGGAGAACCACTTTTGAGTCCATGTCCACCTCGATTCAGAGCAATGTTGAGTTTTTTCCTTCTCTTAGGTTCATGGCCTAAGGAACCTCTCTTTTGGTCTGTGTTTAAACTCACCTAAAATTGATCCATCTCCTTGGAAAAGGTTGGAAATACTGAAATAGCACTTTTAACTGTCTTTTTCATAGTTGTGTTTTGTTGGGGCACGTTTGGTTATGATTGAGGGAGCTAGAAGGAGGATTCTATGGAAATGCAAGCCTGGGCAAGGAGGAAGAGGAATGGAAATTTATTGTAAAGCCATTTGTTTCCAGTTGGAGGGGAGGGTGTTTGCCTAGGAATGTTTTGAAGGACTGGTGCTCAATGGGCTGACAGAAGCCCATCTGTGATGGACCACTTGGAAGATTTGATGATGCTTAGAAGTTTAGATTGGGGACCTACTATTGACATTATTCTTTCCTTTTAATGAGGGCAGAGTTTGTCTATATCCCTAAGGAGGAGGACCAGATCCTGGACTCATGTAGGGATGGTAGTGCCCAGCACTCCCCTGGAAGGCTGGGGCTGGCCTGGATGAACTACAGAATTTACTTGCCTGCCCTTTTCACTATCCCAGCATACAGTGACCTCCAGCTCAGCCCAGGATCTGTGGCTCATCCCTTGTGAAGGACACAATGTAATCTTGCCCAGGTAACAATCTTCAGGGACTGCTTTTCAAAGACTTGCCGGAGCCGTGGCAACTGCAGACTCACTTAAATTCCAACAGCGAGCAAGCTGGTGCCAAATCCCATTTGTATCACTGAGAAAAATGGTAAAATCATTGTTAGGTGGTCACTAAAATACTTTAAATTTTAGAGAACACGAAGCATGAGTCAGGCATTGAAACCAGCAACCAAAGGAGGGAGGGAGTGGCGAGAGGCAGCAGGAGTGCTTATGAAATATTTGGCTTCACTGGCAATAGGACAAGAAATAATTGGGCCTTAAATCAAGGAAATGGGAGAATGGGAACAGCAAATCAAGGGAAATTATGGAAAATTAGGTCTTAGAGTAGAGAAATGGGTACACATGATCACCTGGTGGTTCTGGCAGAGATATATGCCCATAAATCTTACCTTTTAACCTCTTTTCTTTTGCTTTACGAGGAATAGTGTCAGGCCTGCTGGTGCCATCTATCTTTTCTAGAGACTACTAGTTTTGCTTTCAACTTGATTGGTGGCCTGAATCTGCTTTAGAGCTGGAGAGGGAGCTCCCAGCCTGTTTGGACTCTTTGAGCTGCCTGGAGACTGTGACCTGCAAGAGAAGATCCGTCCTGTATGTGGGATGGGGTTGGACGGTTGTTGTGAGCCACTCTCTCATAGAGGTGTAGTGTGTGGGTACACACTCAAAGCTCTTAAAGCACAGAGCTCACAGATGTTAAAACCTAGAAGAGCAAAGTAACTTCTCTGGAGACTCCACCACCACCCTACTATTTAGGCTCCGGACATCTCAGCAGGTTCTTCCAGCTGCAAAGTCTGCTATTAAAAAAAATAATTAAAAATTCCCTTCACATCTCCCTTGAGATCACAGGCTTATTTTTCTTATAAAAATAATGAAAAGTAAAAATAATTCTTCCCTTGTTTGCTTTGTGCTAGCCATCCCTCCCTTTGCACAGTGCTCATTAACTCCCCTAACAGTTGAGTCAGACGCGGCCTCTGGTTAAAAACAGCATCCGCCCCCGTGCCGTGCCTGTTTCCCAGGAGCTGATAGCCAGACAATAACACCAATGGGATCATCTTCATCAGAAGATGTCAGCCCCTCTGGAAAATTTACATAACTTGAATTTGCACTAAGTGGAGGGGGAGAGGAGGGAAGCAGATAGAAAAATAAAAAAAGAGTGTTGGAAAAAGAAGCGTAAATAGAGAAGCTGCTGTTCAGGAGAGGCTGCTGGAGAAGCTGCGTCTCTGCATGTCACTGCTGAGGGATCTTTTGGGCAGGTAGGAATTTCTGATCCAGGATCACAGGTGATGTGAGTTACGTGAGGCCATCAGTGGTTGGACTTGATCTTGGAGGTCTTTTCCAACCTTAATGATTCTCTGGTTTTCTTCAGCACAGATTTTCTGATCCACTCTAGTACCTGGGATGAGAGTACTGAGCAAGAGTGGGGTGTTAAATGATCCTGTCAGAAACAAAAGTCTCTGCTGAACGTTGCTTTAAAATAGCCAGCCAGGGCCACATGGTTTGGGAAGCTCTATTAGTCAGATAAAATTATTTTCTTCTGGTATTTAGGCAGAACGGGCGTAGTCCAGAAATATCTTAACACAAAAAGTGTTCATTGAAAGCCTTTAATCTGATTTTGTTTGGCTGTTGGTACATCCTGGTGGGAGTCTGATGCTGGTTTACATTTGGCTTCTCTAGGACAGCTGCCCAAGAAAGGCAAGGCCAAACCCAGGCGTAAGGTTTGTTAGGGTGACATTACTGTTCCAATTCGTACATGAAATGGCTGCATACCCAGGGGCAAGCTTCCCCAGAGGGAAAGAGAGAAAACCATCACTCACTGCTTTGGTGTGGGAGGAATTGTATCCATTTTGGGCATCTGGGATGAGACTCCTCAGCTACCTGGATGAAGCTCCTTCAACTGTGGCTGTCAACGTAGCCCAGCCTGGTGTTACATGGTTTTGGCGTTCAGTGCTTAATGCTATTGTGGTTCCCCTTTCAAGGCTTGGATGTTGGGGTTTTTGCTTGGTTTTTTTGGTTATCATCACTCCAGAGGGATGCAGAAGAATGAGCATTTGTGCCAGCAGCAGCTGAGGGTATCAGCAACTCTCTGGGGCCATTATGCAGAATTCAAGTCCTGGCCAGCGTGCTGATTCCTGACAATCCCTGACTGAAGGCACGTCCGAGACATGTCAGGCAAAAACATTTAGTGTATGTTTTTTTGAATGTGGGAGATGCTGTTTGGAATGAGTGTTTGGGCGCAACATTGTTGCTGTTCATGCCTGCTTTTCCATCACCTCGCTCTCTATGCCTGTTTGTTTGGTATGGTGGCAGTGTTTTTTTTTCTCTCCCCACTTGTTTCATCTCCGGCATAAGAAGTTATTCAGCCCCCGAGGCCGCGGGAGCCTATTGTGGACAGAGAGCTGCAGCACAAAGGATTCCGGAGACAATCTTGTTCCCTCTCGTCAGCACAAGCTGCCCAGCCAGAATCAGAAACACATCTGCAAGGCTTAAAAGGAGTTATGCTCTGCTTGACTGCAGCTTATAGCACAGGGAATAGGGATGGGAGAGGCCTTTCAGGAGCCTGGTGGGTTTTATTAGCCCACTCAGCCCCCGTGGCACAGCTGCAGCCCAACCCATGCAGATGTTAGTGAATACCGATGTTTGAGATGGAGATCTATTTTGCAGCTGGTCTGATGATAAGCAGTGGACAAACTCTCCCCTTGAGAACCTCTGGTTTGTGGGGTATGGAGATGCCACCTAAGGCAGGCTACAATTTTAGCACCAGAATGGCTTAGTTGGTTGTGTGGGGATGCTCATTATTCCTGATATTCAGCAGGCCTCAAATGTGGGTGCAGTCATCCTTAACTGCTTTCCTGCAGTAGCAGCTCTGAATGGCACAGTGCTGTAAGCATGGATCCACTTCCTCAGCAGTTGCTTTGTGCTTTCCAGGGCTCCCAGAGAAGGGCCTGTGCAGGGATACAAGAGAGTGTCTTGCCAGCCCTGGCACATGGTGGCTGTCAAAGGCACTGAAGCACAAGAGAGGAGTTCAAGAGACCTGGGTTCCTACATCTCCCAGAGCTGTTCCAGGTAAACATTTTGAATGCTGTCCTGACACTTGGCATAACCCCAGCTTCCATGGCAGGGAGGGGAGAAGATCTAACCTTGGGTTCTGCAGGCCAGTTGAGTCACTGGTCTGTTTGACTACAGCTCTGGTCCAGTTGGGGCAAAATGGGGTTTTTCTGACTATAGAATAACAGGATGGTTTGGATTGGAAGGGTCCTTAGAGATCGTCCTGTTCCATGGGAATTCCAGTGGGTAAATCCACGTCCTTTCCATGGGCAAGGACAGCTCCCATTAGAACAAATTGCTCTGACTCCTGTCCTACGAGGCCTGGAACACTTCCAGGGATAGGGCAGCCATAGATTTTCTGGGCAACCTGTGCCAGGGCCTCACCACCCTCACAGGGAAGAATGTTCCACAAATATGTAATCTAACCTCCTCTCTCTCAGTTTAGAGACATTCGTCCTCTTCCTGTTACTCCAGAACCTTGTCCAAAGTCCTTTTCTAGCTGTCTTGTAGCTTCTCTCTTAGCATGGGAAGGTGCTCTAAAGTCTCCCTGGGGCCTTTTCTTCTTCAGACTGGACAGCTCCAACTCGCCCACCCTATCTCCATTGGAGAGGTGTTCATTCCTCTGAGCAACTTTGTGGCTTTCCTCTGGACTAACTTCAAGAGGTTAACATAAACCTGTGGAAAACCACGGAAACCCCTCATCTCTAGATCTGCACAGATGGGGGTGGTGAAACCCATGCAACTAATCTTTCCTTCCTCCAGTCTTGTGAGACAAAGTATTCCCAAGCTGATGGATCAACCTTAAATCTGAGACATGCTCTGTGAAATATCAGGAATTGGTTGACCTCTTCTATTTCACCTTGGATGCTGATGGAGTTCAGGGCTGCACTGAAATAGGAGAAGAAGAGGTGTCCAAGCATGTGGCAGGGACAAACAGCTTTAAAAAAGCCCTGACTTTGCAGAGTGCTCTTTCTTTTAACCTTTAAAGACTCTACCTTTGTTCTTTTCAAAGCCTCCTTCTTTGATTTCCTGTTCACAGTTGTCCTTCTGGCTGCCCATGTAAGAAAGGAAACACGGATGAGGGGTAAAGAACAGCTGCAGGAACATAATTAATGCTTTGCAACATTTCTGAAGGCCTTTAGCACCTTGCCGTGACCCAGCCTGTAACATCTGTGTCTTGGCAGCAGCCAAGCTGTAAAATTCCCCTCCTCCAATTACTGCACAGACCAACTGTCGCCCCCCCGCCAGGCGTGCAATCAAGGCAAAACCGTAACACATAAGTACAAAAGGCAGGCTGGGACACAGATGGCAGGTCCTTGGGTGCTGGACTTGGCAGCGGTAAGGGGCCTCCAGCCGTTGATCCTTGTTAGGTGTCCAAGGGGGGAGGTGGAAGAATGCTGCTATTGCAAAGATTTGATAGGAGAAATAGGACACAGCCATATGTGAGCATCCCTGCACTCTCCTGTGTTCTCCCCCACAGAATGAGTGTGAGCAAAAGGCAGAGCCCCAGCCCTGCCCAGCGCTGTCAGGATGATTGGCTGTGCAGCTGTCACCTACCCCGAGGGATGCCAATGTGCCCCCGTTTGGATCATGTTTTATCAAGATCTGTCTTTTGCAGCACTTTTCGCTTTATGTGGCTAAAGGGCACCTTCAGGTCTTGCCACCCTAATTTTTGAGGGAGCTCTAACTCAGTGCAAAGAAGACACATAAGTGGCTTCTAACCCAATTCCCTGGGGTTCCAGCTGACATCCTCCTTTCAGTCCCAGACCCAAGGCAAAGTTGGAGTTAACTTGGTGATCAAAGAGAAGATGAACAAAATCATTTTGGTTTTGAAGATTAACTTTTTTTCTTCTTCAATATCTCCCTTTTCCTCTTTATTTCACTGCAGCCAGGGCCGCTAAGTTTCCAAGCTTCAAAGCCCCTCGTTTCTAGCAGGACAGGAGCGAGCTTGCCAAGCGGAACTGTCCATCCTTTCCTCTTTTTGGCTCTCTGAGAAGCCTGTGACTGTAGTGGATGCCAAGATGCCCTGACTTTAACCTGACTGGAGTTCCCAGCTGCTATAGAGTTATTACAGCATCTCTGCCTGAAAAAATTCAGCTTTCTTCCTTGTAGCTGGAAATTTTATATGACAAATGTGTCTAATTTCTAATTCTAGCCTCCTTAAGGCGGACCAGAATGTCTGCTGCCTGGCACATGTTTGTTGAAAGGCTGGAAAGAAGCATTACTTTCCTCTCCTTTGCCTCCTGTTAGAAATGTTCCAGAGACACTGATTCAGGATTGGAATTTCAGCCAGGTAGCTGGAAGGGAATGCATCTCCTCAGCACCTTCCTCTGATGGACTACCCAGCTTTGGTTCTCGTCACAATTCTCTGTGCTTCTCTTCCTTAGGGCAGGAGGGAGGTGTTTCTAGAGAGGCCGACTTTCCTTAAAGAAATATCGTGCTTCACAAGTCAAATGAGGATGTTTTGCTGCATCTCTGTTGAATTTTCTCCCCTTTGGAAGGAAAAGTGGCTGGGTTTGCAGCCGGCTCCCTCCTAGTAATAAAAAATGATGGGATTACTTCAGGCAGGGCAGCTGGCGAATTAGGCCGAGTAACAGCATATTCTAACATCTCAGACATCTTTGTTTATGCAGCTTAAGCAATGCCTAAGCCACAATATCCCTGTGGGCATGGTAAGCCCCATAAGCTCTGTGGGCACATTGGAGGCAGATCTCTGGTTTTGTAGAATCTGTGGGTTCAACTCCATGTTTGTAGCTACATGCCTATGCACTACTTTCCTTGGTCAGGAGGAATACAAATTATTGCCTCGCTTAGATGGTTTGGCTATGTTTAGATTTCTGGTGCTGAATTATTTTTCCTTTGGCTGGCATTCATAAGGAGGTATGGTGGGTTTTTTCCCCCTGGTGTTGGTGCCCTAGGGTCCTAATTCTTGACCAGTTCCTTTTGCTGAAATCTATGCAATCACCTTCTCACCCTGCAAACAGGGTGTTTTTTTAAGGGAACTGGAAGAAGCCACAGAGTGTTATTTTCATTTGGGAATTCCAGCTGAAATAAAAAGTGCCTTGCTGTGGTGGTTAGTCCAGTGTCAGATGTGTCCAGCTGTGCTGGTGGGAAAATGGTAAGCAAGTTGCTGTGTGAAGGAGAAAAAGGAGAGAGAGAATAATCATGGGGGAGCAAAAGCTGAAATGCTCTTAAGATGTGGTATCAAGATTTAGGAATATGAGGGAACACTTTGGGCTGTGCAGGCACATCAGAGGAGAAGAGGAAATAAATGGCATGCCAGAGAAGAAAAGGCAGTGGATTAATAAGTTACACAAATAGGATTACCATTATTCCTGCTGTTTCCTTTTTTCTTCTCAGCTCCAAGACAGTTATTTTAAAAAGAAAATTAATGCCAAGTTTGTGTGTGGAATGTACATAAAATCTCAAGCATTTGGTTAGGAAGGTTCTTATTTCTCTCAAAAATATTTCTCTCTGTGCAAATGTATATGCTCTGGGCTAATCCACTTAAGTTACTCTGTGGTGAAGGCCGTTGAATACTGGTGGTTGAATGAGAGCACATTCACTTTTCCACCGGAATTTCTAATTCTATGGGGGAAAACCTCTCTTTTCTAACCAATTCTCCTGAAGCAAGGAAGAGTTACATTCTTCTGTTTTGCTACTATTAACAGATTTTCTAGAGCTGCTGAGCTCCTGCAGTTCCCAGTGACGTGAGCAGGGCTAAGCTACCTTGGAAACTAGATGTGAGAACTCTCCAGAGAGAACTTTCCTTGCAATACCAGTGTATCCTGCAAGATCCCACATCTGGGATGTGGTGCGTGCTGCATGTCAGTTTGCCTTAAGATTCTCACCAGCTTTATAGCCCTGAGTGGTTAGATACTCAAACCAGCGAGTCACTGCTCGGTCCAGGTGATGGAACCCGATCTGAGCACTATTACTTTTGGGTGGTGGTTGTTTCCCTTTGATTGCTGGGCATAAATTTCCTGGGAGTTTATAATATGTCAGTGTGGTCCTGAATGCAGAGTCAGAGTGAGTGTTTGAGGAACTGCCTCTGTGTTTGTCCCCAGTCCTGTTGATTTGGCCGGGTGCAAAGGACTAGTTAATCAAACTGCAGAAATTAGGTGCCACCTGGCCATTTCTCAGTTGTCACCTTGTGATCAGACAGAGCAGCTGCTCCAAAAGCCCCAGGCATTCAGCCTGTGGTGTTTGACAGTGAATTAAACAGCAGGAGCATACTTTCTACGCCTTTGCTCTTACAAATTGGAGCTGAGTCCTCAAAGCAACCGTTCACCTGTGGAGGGGAGGAGGAAGAACGAGGATTGTAAAATAAAACTGACCGGTCAAGTAATTTAATTCTTAAATCTAGACTCCCTTGGGCTAATCTCCTCCAAGCCATTCTTTGCTCAGGTCAACTGCTTTTAATTAGCAATCTTCATTGATCAGGGCAGGAGTGGAAACTGGTGGGTTGCTGTCCTGGTCTTTCTAATTTGAAGATTTTCTTCCTTGCTGGAGGAATGGTATTACCTAGAGAGGAACCTGGCAAGAAGGCTTGCAATTGTTTGAAAAATGCTGACCTACGATCTCTTCCACGGCATCTCTGCTGGCAGTGTCAGGGGTTAGCAAATATTCAAGTGGAGAAAGAGGGAGGAAAAAGAATCAAGCCTGAAAGAAAGTTGTGGTAGCACTGGGAATTACTGTAGAGATATAGTAGCAGGCAGGATTGCGGGAGTGTGCATTTTTGTCCTTCCTAGGGAAAAGCAGAAAAAACCAAAGGTCAATGCAGACAACTCCAGTTTCCCCAGCATCTTCAGTCTGCTTTCTGAAACGTTGCTGCCCAGCAAGAGGAGAAGTGCAGCACCTTTGTGAGAAGAAGAGTAGAGAATACTTGCTCCCTCTCTTGAGGAGGAATGACCTGCAGTCTAACAAGGTCGCTATCACTGCTCTTCCCTCTTACAGTGGTTCATTGGGGCATTAATAGTAGTGGGGTGTGGTTTTTTTGCCCTCTTACAGTTGTTCTCTGGGGCAATAATCGTAGGGATGGGGCTCACCATGTAACTGTAGCTTTGGGCAGAGGGGGTGGTGGTGGTGTTGCTGACTGGCTTCTCTAGCTGGTGTCCTTTTAGGGTTACAAGACTGAAAATTAACACCTAAAATTTCCCATCTTACTGAAAGATGAGACTTTACTCCTCTTTCCTGAAAACGGAAAACAACTGATATGGCCTGATTTTAATCCTTTGCTCCCTGACCAAAAGTGGTAATTTCTATTAAGTGTACATGCCCACACTTGAAGGATGTGTATAATTTGTATCACTGTTCTCTGCCAGGTCCCCTCATGGTACAGTTGTCCTGAATTTTGGATGGATTCTGGCACAGAAAGTTGGCTCTTTGGCCACTGGGTGGTACAAATCTATGGACTGTAATGATGTGGTTCCTGGGTGATAATGCTGTTGGCCTCTGGGCCTCTGTGATTCATGGTTAAGGAAAATACAGCTAATATTAATTAATTAGCACAAATTTGCTATTTTATGTATTTGATCAAATCAGCCATGAGAATTCTGAAATGCAGTTAAATCAAACAGAAAGGAAGTGGCTTTGTATGAAAGGATTGAATTAATATAATTTTCTTATTGATTAAATGATCAAATCAACCTGCAGCTCCTTTATGTGCCTTACTTGGCCATTTGGGAAAGAGCAAGCACTCAACCCCTGAAGCACCATCCTCAGTGCCAAGGCCTGTCTTTATACTGCAGTCAGAGAGGTGATATGCAGGTCGTCTCCAGCTGAATCTCCCCTGGAGATCCAGGCTCTGATGTCCATTACAGCTGTCAACCAAAATAATATATATTTCGGCAAGAGGTGATCTCTTGTATACCCACTTTATTGTCAATCATGGAATGGTTTGTGTTTCAAGGGACCATAAATAGTTTGTTTTTCCAGTTTTGGAAAGGCTGGTGAGTCATGACCTTTTAAGGCTCCAAACGCCATAGAAAAACAGAAACCTCTCTTGCAGGCCACGGGCTACTTCCGGGCTAGTATGGGAGCTGGGGACGTGCCTTTGAATTGTCTCATCTAATACTTTGGGTTTCCTGTTCTTGCATCTTGAGGGAAAAGTGTGTGAGTGGAAAGGTATTGATTGGCAATATTATTAATAAATACTAATGTGGGCTAGCTTAGGGAGATATCCCCACAGGACTGATGTTCTGCTGCAAGTAATTTTAGCCAGGGTGTTTAGTTGCTCATCTATTAAATGTATCACACTGGTTTCCTGGCTGGAATTTGCTGTCTTAGTCCTCTCAACTACGAGACCTTGCTAACGGCCCTGATTCTTGATGCCTCACCAAAAGTGTGAGAGGAAACAGCAAGGTCATAAAGAAGTTATGTCACGGAGAGGGTGGCAGCTGCAACTTGGAGCAGTAAAATGTGGGCTTAAGTTGAAATGAGGGTCAAATTCCCATTGGAGTAATCCAATTTTTGACCAGGCAGCCAGACAAGAGCTGGCAGTGATTAGTCAGAGCAATTACGATCTGTGACCCCACTTCTGTTGAACCTGCAGGACTCCTATCTTGAAAACATTAAAAATTTGACACAATGTGGTCCTAACTTTATCATTGAACCCCTCAAAGTTTTATCTTCCGTAGAAATGTGCACGAGCCAGTTGCTGTCTCTGCAAGCAGATACTTTCAAGTTGGTTTTAGGGGTCGAAGCAATGCTGAGGTTTGTGTAGGAGTGGGACAAAAGGTTAAGTCTTTTGAGAAAGTCCGTTTTTGGTCTCTGTTTCCTAGTCCAAATCTGTGGTTGTCTCAGTGGTCCTGCAGCCACCTCATTGCTGATAGGCAACGCCATTTCATCCTTCATCATTCCAGCTGAAGGCAGCGAGGATGACTCATGAACAGCATTGTTGTTGGGGTGTGAATTCAGCCTCCAGTTGTGCTGTGAGGAGAGAACAAGCAGGACGGGTCCCTAAAGAAGCTGTGTTACTGCTGCCAACTCAGGGCTGCTGGGAGGGGGTTCAGGCGCTGACAATACTGTTGAGCTCTCTGAAATGTCACCCCTGACATACCTCAGTAGAGGGTTAAAGGGTAAAAAAAAACAAAAGGAAACAATCCAATTTTCGCTATGTGCTGTGCTCAAACTTCTCCACTGTTCCTCCCTCTCCAGGAAAGAGTCTCTGTGCAGGTGAGGCGTGAAATACATCCACTGAAGAAATTGAAAGAGACTGTCTCAGCAGGAGAGGGATTCGAATTCTGGCAGATTTGGGGGGGGAGGTTTCCAGCCTTTCTTGGATTCAGATTTCCCAGAGGTGATTCTTTTCGTTCTGCATGTGATTTTTTCTTTTGGCAAGCTACCCTTTGGTGCTATGTGTTCCTTGAGATAAAAGGCTCGAGTGAAGCATGTTCTTAACACTTAGGAAGCCACCTGCGTTTTCAGATTCACCTTTTAATACTTATGAACAGCTTTGCATGGCCAAGCCCTTGTGTTACCCTGCAGTGTCCAGGCTGCTGCTTTGAATGGAATCCACAGATATGAGGAAGACCATGGCCTCCCTTTCTGGTAGAGACACCAGCAGGAGAGATGAGTTGATTGAGGACACAAAGAAGAAATGGTTTGGTTCTAGCCTCTGATTCTGGAAGTCTGGTTCAGACTTAGAGCTTGCACCCTGTGTTGATGTCCTCTCTGTTATAACCTGTCCTACCTGGGCTGTCCCTGAGCGACACCATTTTTCCTGGTTCCCTCCAGGAAAACTGTCACATTTCCCCATTAGTGTCAACTGATGGAGCCTTCCTCTTGTCAGGATTTGCTTTCCTCTGGTAATGCTGAGACATGGGAGCTTCCCCTTGGAAAGATAATTTCAAATAGAAGGGATTAATGATTTCTAGGTGGAAGAAAATAGCTGAAGAAACATCACTTGGAAATATGTGCAAGTCAGGCACTGAGATCATCCTTGCTCTTGCATTAAAGTCAACCTTTCTGGCTGTGTATAGAAAAGTGAAGATGGGTTGTTATTGCAAGTATCTGCAGTGCAAAGGAGACCCCTGTACTAGAGAAGGTCACTCTGTAGCAGGAGTGTTTGGTTTTGATGGTTCTTGGTGTGATCACTACAGTCTGGTGTCAGTGCTCTGACTTATAACGCTTACAGTGCCATAGTAGCTGATATGCAGTGCCAGAGACATCAGCTCCCTTTCTCTGCTGCCTTGCTTGCTTTGTGCTGTTAAGCTTTAGGAGCAGCTCCCGTAGATTTGTGTAAAAAGTCAGATGCTTTTTCTTATTCCTCTTCCTCCTTCCTTCCAGGACGCCTGAACAGTGTGTATCTGACAGGTTGATGCGCCCCAGGAAGATCTGTCTGTTCCCTGTTGGACATCACAAGGCTTTTCCCTCTTTGCTTCTATCAACCAGTCGAGGTTTGTGAAAGGGGAAAGTTCTTACTGCTGGACCGTGTTGGTGTGGTGCTTGAGCAGCACTGGGCTGTGCATGACTTGAAGGTGGGTGGGTGCCCCAGGTGCTCGATGCCTTTGTTTTCCCGGCTTGTGCAAGGAGGGTACAATGGGGCTTTGCTCCCCTTCCCCCTCTGTATTCCCTCACCGGAGAGGACATGCTCCAGAAGAGGATTTGGTGTCAATGCTGGCATAGTTCATGACGTGGTACCAATTCCAAACTGTTCCAGCCCTCCAGCATTTCCCTCTCTATCCCTTCCTTGCCCTCCTTGCGCTGCCTACATATCTGCATAGGGCCATGGCCAATCACCCTGTGGACAACTCTGAGTCTGAAATGCTGTTTTTTGGCAGAACAACAATCTGTGCTTAGGTCAGCTGTAAATTAAATCGAGCAGCAGAAAGGATTTAGTGTACCTTGTGGATAGAAATTGCCTTGGGCTGGACAAAAGAAACACACATGGCATTCCCCTTCTCTCTGCCTGTGACTGCTTAGGCTGTGGTTGTTTTTTCCCTTTTGTCTACTGCTACATGAAGTACAACGCAGATGTTATTTGCATCTGGGTGTTTCTCAAAACACTATGAAGTTTCTTACTAGCAATGATGAATTCAGTGTACGCACATAGAACTTTGATATCCCTCAGGGTCCTTTGTAGTAATAATTTCTGTAAATAATGGCTGGAATTGGGATCTTTGTTGTAATAGGATTTTATTTGTGCAAGGCGTGGTATCCATATTCCCCTGATGCTGCCATGTATTAGGATTGTAGAGTTTATGACAGTTTTGTGTGTGGTATGGGAAGGGCGGGCTGGCACAGAACACCCTTGAAGGGAGGGAGAGGAGTAAGGCTCATCTATGGGAAGTGCTGGGAATTTTTTGAGCCAGAAGCACGGTGCTCATGGGAACCTCCACTCTCTCTTGAATTGTTGGGTCTCACCAGACTGGTTTGTATTCCTGACAGGCGGCTGGCTTTCTGTAAAGATCCCATGGCCAGGGTAAAGTCCCCAACCTGCGTATGGTGCCAAAGCCTGCCTATCTCGGAGGAGAAGGAAGATCCAGAGAGGATAAGGTCTGATCGAACAGGCTCCAGCAGCTCTTTCTACAGCTGTGACTGCATTGATGTGAGTGGAGGAAAGCTGCAGCCTCTCAATTTGTCTCTGGACTTGCAGAATTGGTGGTTCCATGAGCCGGTGACTGCCGTGACCCGCATCCCCAGGCAGCTGCCTTTCCGAGGAGCTCACCTCAATAAAACACACACCTCTGCCTAGAATGCAATTTGTCAGCCCCCTCGAATAAAGGGTGCAAGGAAAGGATGCCTTTAATTATGCCTGCTTGGAAGAGAAGAGAGCGAGGTGTGCGTGATTGCAAGCCTTGGAGGCTGCTAGATTTTCTTCTCACCTATTCTGTCAGTAAGAGGCGCATGGGGGAAGCACATGCCTGTTCACACATTCACACTGCTATCCCCACTGGGTGCAGTAACTATTCCTGTGCTGGTGAAAGGATGTTGATGGAAATTTCTCTTCAGTGGCAGGGCTGGTGGCTGTGCTGGAAGTGATGGGGGCTTTTCTGCCAGGGCTGCTGCAGCATTGCAGAGCATCGTTGTTGCAGGATCATGAGAAGCTGTGGGTGAAGGCAAAACACTTTGAACATACCTCATACATGTTGGTAAATTAAGATTTCTATTCTTGTGCTGGCTGTATCTCATCCTGAAATGGTCTTGTACCCAAGTTAGGTGGGCTCAGTACCAACCAGTGTTGTAAAGCTGAACTGTAGTTCTACTGCACTATGGAGGAGAGACGATTTTCCTCAGGCAATGATGGCAAAGGCGGTGTGCCTGGTTCTGTGTCAGCAGCAGAGAGTTGTGCTGTACTCAAAAATAACCAGGTGCCAAAATTTTTTGTCACGTGAAAAGCTCTGTTGGCATTTCATACCTCCCTGGCATCACGGGAAGGCTCAAGTGAGCTCTGACAAAGCCTGCACACCATTCATAGTGTAATTAGCACCACAAATCTTGGTAATTGCTGACGGTTTTTTCACTTCCCCCTCCCTTTTTTCAGCACAAATTTTTTCTAGTTTTCTTTGGTTATCATCATGGTAGACAGTGTGCTAAGCCTGGATGCTCCTTCTGAGGGCTGGTGTCAGGAATAATTACTGCCATAGTAAGCTGATCAGCCCTTCCTTATTATTTGGTGTTGCTGTTACTCGACATTGATTAGTAATTTGTAGCTGCCAGTGCTTTCCTCTCCCGTCAAAGCCCGGGGTTTGCTGGTACTGTTCTGCCACAGACTGATGAACATTTTCGCCCCTTGCCACCCCGGAGAGTTCCTGTCTAGAGTGTGGTTTTTAAATCTCCAGCTTATGGCTGGGAGAGCAGCAGCAGCCCTGTCTGAACGCTGTCTTTGCAGGTGAAAATTGCTGAGGGTCCCAACTGGCTGCAGTTGGGAAAGATCTTGTGGTGAGTGGACTAGTGGTAGGACACTCTTTCTAGGTTTAGGCTGAGAGTTTTGCAATGATGCCCTCAAGTCCTGCATCATCCTGCTGGTTGGAGAGGTCAGTGGAGGTGCCACCTTAAATGTCAAATGGCTCCAGAGAGATCTGTGATGTTTTGTGTGGCTGGTCGTACATGTTCAGACCTGATGAGTAGTGGTGAAGGCAGGTTTTGGGCGGCAATGAGCGGAAAACACACCTGTAGCCGCTATCCTGTTGTGAGGTGCTCAGTTTGTTTCGAAGTGAGGCCACTTACCAACTTGAAAATGCAAATGCTGGCAGAGGGGGAGCTTCCCAGACAAGACCTGAGGTCAGGGGTCCTTGCTCACAGTTCTGACTCTCCCTCTGTAGTTGTGTCTGTCTCTTATGTCTTCAGCTCTTCCTATCTAGCTCTGAGAGCCACGTGTCATCACTTGTTTTTCTGACCTGCTTCACTGTGGACCTGCTGTGCCTGTCAAAGCAGGGTCAGAGAGCAGAAGGCAGGCTTGCAAGCCTTTGCTGGGTTGTTGAGGAAAGTCTGGGGAAAGGAATAAAGGAATGCAAGAGCCTTTAGGTAATCTGTGTCTCTTATGTCAGCATGGAGCCATCTCATATATTTTCTCAGGACCTCAGCAGCAAATCTTCTGAGCATTTTGACATGTCCAACAAGGCCACTTGCAGAGTGACATCCCAGGAGATGCTCTCCCATCAAACATCTGCATGCAAACAGTAATATACCCTGGGCAAGCCCTCTGTGGAGGGGATGTGGAGGATGTCT
>LTAT01001096.1:39579-74516 GCA_003286495.1 Chlorodrepanis virens | reverse complement strand
ATGTGGAGGATGTCTGGGGCTGGTCTGGAGCAGAGTTGCGTCCGCATCCATTTCTGCCAGCCGTGCCGCCAGTGCTGGGAGGCAGTGTGTGCCATTGCTCTCCGTCTGTCTCTGTCCGTCTGAAACAGAATGTATAAATCATACACGGGCAGCAGAGACGGCGAGAAACGCACCTCCTCTCACCCCCACTCTGCCTAGCATCCCAGGGATGCCAGGGGTGTGGCATGGGGCAAAGCTTAATGTCACTTCTTGGCAGGGTACGAAGACGTTTTTCAAAGAGACTGTGACCTCTCCTGGCACGCAGAGCGCTGCCGGGGACCCCCAGCCCCGCGTCTGCGGTAAATCAAATAATGTGCCTTTGGAGAGGAGGACCGGATCTCAGACATCCATCACCAGCCTCCTGACCGTGGAGGAGAGGAAAAGAGCTGCCAGAAGCCTCCCCTCCATCAGTCCTCTGAGGCGCCGGCAGATTAAATCCCGGGGTGTCTTCTTATTCATCCTTTAGTGGCCACTAATCACTGCTCCCTGTGCACGCACCATAATAGGTGCCGCATCTGGACAAGCCCTAATTAAGATTGAGGAGTGGTTTCTTTTCAATACCTGTGCTCAAGTGTGTTTTTCTGGTTTCTCACCTTCTCAGATGGGATTTCCAGGACTCAGGCCAGGTGATTTTTCTTTTCTTTAGTATTTCCAGTGATTCACCATGTTAAAAACGTGAGAGGACTGCAGGACACCTGATCAGGCTTCCTTTCATATCTCACATTCAGGGGTTTTTATTATCTTTTCTTTTCCTCCCCAGAGAGCTCAAGCTCCGAGGTAGGTCAGGTAGAAACCTGCAAACTACAGAAATTAATCTTTGCTAACAATAGCTTTCTGACTAAGTACTGGTCTGGATTTGAGGATGTTCTTGACTGTCCCAGGTGAGCTTATAAAGGTGGAGAGAACACTGGCATGTGGCAGTGGATCACTACAGGGTGTGCACTCACCATAGCGCAGAGTTAGGGGCTACAGGCCACTCTCTCTATGTGACAGTGACTGTGTAATGCTATTGCTGGGGATTTTGGAGGGTGAGAACAGTGACGTGATGGAGACCTACATCTTGCTCGCACGCTGCTCTGTAGGGCTGAAGGGTCGCTTCAGCTTGGAGGCTGGGTGCTCGACCTCCCAATCTTCACTGGTCAAACCTAGCCTACACCAGCGACTTCAATGGCCAGCCTCAGTGTACCTAGCATGAGGATGTAGACTTTGTCTTCAGCTGCATTCCCTGCTTTATCCTCTCCCCTGTGATCTATTCAGTTTCTTGTCCAGCTTGCCCCTGCTGTGAAAGCCATAATCTCAGCCACAGCAGCAATGCTGGGCCTCGTCTGATGGTTCACGTACCACTGGAAACGGTTGTGGCTCCTGTGCTCTCCCTCTTCCATGTTCTTTGGGGTAGGTGTGGTTTCTGCAGCACTGAACAAACCAGTGGAGGACACTGCAGGCAACACTGAGAGTGTCCCAGGTGTTCATTGCCTGAACCATGGTTCTCTGTGGAGGACCTGCCTCCCTCTGCTGATGAGGAGGTGCTGGTGATGAGCCACTCTGGTCTTGTGTGATAGAGGGAGCAGCATGTGAGAGCCTGACGACCGGGAGATCAGCATGGGCAAAAATATTTGGTGGAAAATGTCTCTGGTTTGAAGTGGTGTCTGCTGGGATCTGAGCCTGAATTTACGGAGGACTTTGGGATGTTGGCACTTTCTTCTGTGCAGAAAGTTTGAGATCCTCAGCTGAGGCAGATGCTTTCACAACCATTTCCATTTCTCAGGCGCTGGAGTGATGCTGCCTTGGTGTCTCCCCACAGCACAGTTTAGTCCCCTCAGCATGGTCTGCCCAAGGGTGTAGAGAACCTTCCCCGCTCACATCTCGCTAGGTGGGTTGCCAAGGCCAAGACAAGCTTTCAAACACCTCAAAGCAGAAGGAACAATTTTTACCCAAGCCCTGGTCAATGTATCTTAAGGAGAAAAGAAAAACCCTGCTGTTACAATATCCCTTAATGCTCTCTGAGCAATGGTGACGGCAATGTCCTGGAGCCTGGCCCACGCTGTGCTCCCAATCAGGTTCCCCTTCCCTTCTGACAGCTCTCTTCCACACAGGCGCCTGGAGAGTGCAGAAATTCCTGACAGGTTTTCCCAAGCCCTTTCACAGGCAAAGCAATGGGCTCTAGATGGCAGTGTTTCTGTTCAGGAGTACAGCTGCTGCTCCCAGGCGAGCTCGATGTATCCCTTTCGTGCCAGGCTTTGGAGAGGCTCCGAGATTAAAGCTGGGCTGAAGAGGACAGCTTAGCACCCCGCTGCCTCTTATCGCTTCCTCAGTGAGAGTGCCTGGAATTCTTCTTCCTTAGCTACCAGCGGCTTTAGCAGGCTGGAGAGCAGTTTCTGGCTGTCCTTCCCCACCATGTGATGAAATTGGCTCAGGATTGATTGCTTGGACAATTGCTTGTTGGTCAGTGAGGTAGCAGGGATTTTGATGGTGGTGATTGTACTTTGCTGTGATAAAACCCACGTAGTTTTCTATGTGTACTTGAGGATGCAGAGAGGGGGTTTGCCCTTCCCAATGTGTGTGGAGGTGCCTGTGGAGGACTAGAGTCTTGTCTTTGGCTGGAGGAAAGCTGGGAGCTTAGGGAAGGAAAATGTTGCTGGAGAGAGGACTGTAATTGCTCCTGCACACTTGGAGCGCTCACTTGCTGTCACCTCCTTCCTGCACTTGTCTCTGCTCACTGCCTGAGTGATGGGGATGCTGGGCTCAGTAGTCTCCTCCTTTCCCAGAGCTTCTGCTGTGATGATGAATGGAAACCACACCTCAGAGTCTGTGTCTGTGTTTGTTGTCTCTCCTGGATGCCAAAGTGACAGGTATTTTCTTTGTCCATTTGGGTGTCAAGGGAGAAAGATTGAGGGAGCCTGGAGGATTTGTCCTCACTGTGTGCACTTCATAGCTTTGCTTCAAGCTTGGGACAAATCTCACTTGTCTTCTGACCACATTTTATCATGGACTCAACCTATTTGGGGTCAAGAAGAGGAGAAGAACACTCAGAAAACCAAGGATGTGTTCCTGCCCCTAGGCACTGAAATGCAGCACCTGTGGATTGGGGTCCTGTAACTCTTACCTGTTACAGCCCTCCTGGAAGCCGGCAGCAAAACTTAGCTCCTTGCCAAGGCCCCCAGAGAGCTGAGTAGGGGGGAACGCAAGCACAAAATTCAGCAAATGTCGGGGCCCTTTGTACTCAAGGTGCTCTTTGGGGTTTTGTGAATCTAAGTGTACTCTCATCGTGGGATAACTGGGTTTACTCTGTGGACAAGAAATAGAAGCTAGAGCCAGATCTCCTTGCACTTGGCTGGTGCGGTGACAATAGCTAACCTGGGATCTAGGGCAGTCTCCTCTTCAGCTAATTCCTACCACTTCCACTAAGGGAAAGGTTTAGATGGGTGTGAAAATATTTCCTTCCTATATGGAAAATATGGAGGAGAATGCCCTGCACCTGAAGCTCTCCTCTTGTACTCGATCCCCTCCTTCTCCCCTCTGCCTGCCTGGCCTGGCTTCTCATGCTCCAGTTCAGCACTGTGGAGGAGCCTGGAGCTGCTCTTGAGCAGCAGAATTGAGCTGGTGCTGAAAGGTGTGGAAGGGATAGTGGATTTCAGGGGCTGGAGGAAATGCCAATAGTTTCCCAGCTCTGCCACAGCAGAAGAGAAATCATTCCTACCTCCCTGTGCATCATTTCCCTCTGCATAAAACAGACAGTGGAAATTTTCTTGCCTCCTAGAGTTGATGCCAAAGGAAAGAGACTGGTTGCTCCTTGTTTTTCCCCCAGCACAGATTATAGTCTCTTTGGAGTTGGCATGGTCATGCCTGGGCTTTCCAACCCCCCCAGGAGACCTTGGCCCATGGCTTTGCAGGATGGACAGCAGACACGAGCTGCCTGGCTGTCCCTCAGCCTCTCAAGGCCGTGAGACAGCTCGCTCCCAGCCTATGCAGGAGCTTTCTCTGCCAGTCCTGCAACTGCAGCCTGGGAAAATGGTTCCAGTCATGCTGCAGCAGGCATGGACAATTGATTATAAGTGGTCACAGATTACCTGAAGCAATGGTATTAAATTTAATACACTTCTCCACCGGCTCTTGGGGCTCAGACTTGGGTCGTGTAACTGACATCTTGTTGCATAGCATTTTGGGGATATTGCAAGGGGCGGGAGACAAAGAGATTCGACTGCAAAAAGAGTGAGGAGAAGATGAGTTTCTGTTGAGATTTATTTCCTGCCTTATAATTGCCCAGAAAAGCTGTGTAAACCTTCTCTCTTTGTGGAACAAATACTGCAAAAGTTACTGCTCTGACCTTTTTTTTCTTTTCCACTGGACAATTTTCTGTGCCCTTGCTATTCTGAAGCCTTGATATGCTGTTGGCAGATTTATGCCATGTTGAAAGCCACTTCTTATTGCCTTAGATTTGATTGGAAGAAAGGAAACTTGCTTGCTGAAAAATAAAGCCGCTACCATGTTTCCTGCATGCCAGGCTGAGGCTGAAGTTTAGAAGCCATTTTTTCTTGTCAGCTCCTTGTCTCCTGCCACTGTGTCATTTCTGAAAGGCGAGGGAACATCTCCAAAGAAGATCACCACTGGATTTAGGCAAGAGTGATGTACCTAATGAGCAATTTACACTGTTGTGCAGTGAGGCCACTGCTTCCCTTCAAAGGAAAGGTTGTTGAGCGTGCAAGTCTTGCCCTGGCTCAACAAAAGCTTGTGGCAAATTCCCATGTGAACATTCTCACATTCATTTGGCAGCTGCTAAACTTGGGAATAAATCCACCTTCCATGGCAGCTGTAGTAAATCATATGAGCCACGTACATAGAGGGCTTGGAGTCCATTGGGAAAATGCATAGCATTTGGTTTCTGTGGGGTTCAGAGCTTGCCTGTGCTGAAGAGGACTTGGTGCTAAAGGTCTCTGGAACATAACTTCGAATCTTAATCCTGTCCTGAGTGAGATACCAGGTGAGATCTCAGTTAGTCCTTTTTGGAGTCCTCATCACTCTACAAGATTCTGATATTGATGCTTTAGATCCCATTTTCCTCTGTATCAACACAGAAGTGACAATCCAATAAGGTTGTAGGGTAGCCAGACAGTCTAGAGAGGCTGTACAACAAAAGTCACTTGGAGTCATCAGTCCTTCCCTTGAATGCCACACGAGAGCTGATGCCACTTCAACCTTAGCTCCTCATAAGGGTTGGATGTGTTTGAGGTCTATTGCTACTGGCCCTGTCCAAGCAGGGGTGGATCTGTCTGTAAGCTTTATTCTGGGTAACACAGGATCTGGTGGTAGCTGGTAAATGTCAGCCCTCATTAGGAGGTGTACCTTCTTGGGGCTGTGTTTCTCCTTGTGTTGGAGGCTACTGGTGTTTCACTAAGTGTCTGAGTGGAGAATCAGGCTTGAATGCTTGTATATCTGTATGTCCCTGTGCATCTCCTGCTGCAGGTGACAGGACAGCATAGGGTGTGGGGTTTAATCCGTGTGTCTGTGTGGGCAGATGTGTTTGGCTGTTTGTCAGCTGGGATCCCAACACAGGGCTCTGCGGCATCAGCTGTGGCTTTCTGTTTTGCCTTCTGTGATATTTGGAAGGAGGGGAGATGTAGCTGAATCTTGCAATAGTAAGTCAAAACATATTGCACCACTAAAGATCAGAGCCAAAGCTTTCTTGTACAAACACATGGTTTTATTCATCCTGTTATTTTCTTTATCAAATGCTTACTTGCCTATACGGAGCCGCTTTCAGTCCCAGAGGAAAAAAGTGTCTTTGGGAGGGAAGCTGGGCTAGTGACTGGAGTAGGTGACAGTTATGGAAAATGGGCAATCTGGACTGTTATTCCTGATTCTTCTCTGGGTCCTGTCCTCCAGATCTTTGTGAAGAGCTGAAGAAATGAAGTGCAGGGGCTGTCACTGCATGTGTACGTGGCACACAGTGTGGTGGCACCCCCAGAGCACCTGAATACAGCAAGAAATGCCAGTCATGATTGCAGCTGTTTCTGGCTGGGGAGCAGCCTGGTTAGGGTGCTGAAATGAGCTCTTTTATCCAGGAAAAGCTTTGCCTGGGATTCTTCAACGTCCAGATATGCAGACATCTTCTTTTTAAGGTCTCATTTGAAAGATGTCAGATCCCCCTGCCTACTCTTCCCCAGGCAGTTAGAGCAGAAAACTAAATTTATCTGCATTGGGACAGAGAGAGCTGGAGTAAACCAGCCAGGAACTGCTCCCGATCTGCTGGGTGAAACTACTGGCACAGAGCTGTCTGTCTGTCCGGGTCAGAGGCGCTGGGGTGCAGCTGATGCTGGGCTGACTGTGACACCTGCACAGTGTTTTCCGTTCATGTCCCCGGGATTCAGAATTTTCTGGAAAGTTTGCCTTGTGTAGGTGATATTTTGTCAGTCTCTAGGTTAACGCATTTCTTCTATAGATGAGTCAAATCAATCCCTCTGCTTGTTGGGAGGCAGATAAGGAGCTACACTCCTTGCCTTGCTTCCCAAGACCTTGTGAGAACATCAGGGTGGAAAAAGGGGTTGGAGAAGAGGTGAAGCCCTTGTTGCTCAGTAACTTTTGACAATCCTGCAGGTAGTGCATTGGGATAGGTACTTTGAAGGACTCAAATATTTTCAATTTGATGGTAGCTGCCCACAGGGCAGCTTTTTGGGTACATTCTTAATTGGTGGAAGGGAACAAAGGGCAGATGTTTAAATGGGTGTGTGCCGCACACTGCTGTGTGCCTGAGGTGAAGAAGAGACTTTTTACTGTGTTCCTTCTTGAGTCTGTCCGGGACATGGGCAGGTGGGGAATCAGCAGGACCTGTTTTTTCTTTTCCCCTTCCTAAAACTGGAGCATCCTTTTCTGTCAGGCTGCTGCTAATGAGATATTTAAACAGCATTTCCTTACTGGAAACTCTTTTTAGTCCAATTAAGGTCTTGCAATATGTCAGTTGTGACAATAAAAGCGAATTAATGCTCATTTCTCCTTTTTTACGGTGTTTATCAGATGGGAATGCTCTTTTAGAGGAACTAATCGTAGTTATTTATTTTTCAGTGTTACCAAGAACCTCCTGCTCAGGCTCGAGGCCCAGTGCCAGATGCTGTGTGTGCTCATGATGGAGTAAGATCCAGCCTTAGAGACCCATGCAGGAGGAGCCCAGATGTGGTAGGGAGACTGCTGTGATCATTTAGCCCCAGCTGCAGGACTTGCTGCAATTTGGAGATGCTGTGAGAGCCACTGGGGTCAGAGAAGGCAATAGGAAGCTGTGTAATTTATCTTCCCTCTCAAGCTGCTTTGATTCAGTGGCTTGGCCAAGACTTAAAGCAAGCTCTTCCAGGAGTTAGGCTACTGGTGAAGATGCTTTCCAGCACATCTAACAGGGAAAAGGGGTTATTTTATTGCTATGAGGAACACAGGAAAGTGTATGTAATAGAAAAGGCCTGTAGGAAGGTTCTGTACTTCACCTTGTTTTCAAGGGGAGCTTCTTAAACCCTTGACCAATAAAATTAAAAGATCCAGCAATTAGCAACAGAAATCCGTAGACATGAAGGCACAGATACTGAGAAGTTGGCCAGGAAGGAAAAAACAAAACTAATGATCCTCCCCTGCTGCCTGTCCTGCAGAGAACCAAGAACAGTCAACCCTCAATGCCTCTCCCTGTGAGGGAGCACCTGTGCTGGAGGAAAGGATAAGGGTCTGGCCCCCTTTCCCTGAGGTTGCCACGTGGGGAGGGACAGCATTTACTAGCGGTAAAGGCATTGAGCACACTGAAACAAATTTTCTTGTGGGCTGCTGCAGTTCCATGCTGGCAGAAGTTGTCACTGAGCTGTGGGCTGCTGAGCTTTGTCTCTGTGTTTTGGGCTTCCAGATTCTGTCCTTCATTCTGTGCTCCTGCCTGGTTTGTGAGCTCCTTCCTCAGGACTTTTTGCTTTGCGCTGTTATTCTTATGATTGTCATCAACACCCTGGGTCCAGCGTGATGCCAGCCTCACAGACACATGGACTGGGGCTCTGAAGGCTGCTGTGTGGAGGAGAGAAGCTGAGGGCTTTGACGATCATACCGGACATGAGAATGGAGAAAGCTGAGGTAAATGAGGCAGCAGGATGTGCTGACTTGCTCCCAACATCCTCGTCAGAATTTCAAGGCTGGAGTGAGGCAGCAGCCTGTGGGGAACTGAGAATTCCAGGCTGGGCTCCTGTTTGTGGCCACATGAGTACAATTCAATGGGGCACTTCCCAGTCCATGAACCCATTCTGATGTGTTGTAGCAGGCTGAATGTCTGTCTTTACTGCTGTGAAAATGTCATTCTTGTTCTTTCAGTCCTGCAGCTGTTGATATTTTGAAGATATGAAAACACTTAAAGTATTAAAAAAAAGAAAATACCCAGCCTTGGTTTATCAAGGGAACATCTAATGAGGAGAAGGGGAGGGGGAAAAGACACAGGAAGGGCAGCAAAGACTAACAGCCTGGCAGAGCACTCGTCATCTTGACAGCCCAGTGATTTTCAACATGGGCTCGCTCCCGAAGTTTGCCTGAAGGTATATTTAACTAGTGCGGGACACATTGGAGCAGAAGTGTGCACCTCTGGTCTCAAGGAGGCCTCCACAGAGGTGACGCCGCTTTGGGAAGGGGGAAGATGGACTACAAATGGAGAACGTGATCCTTCCCTGCTTGTCTGTGTGTGTGTAGCCAGACTGCTAAGCTGAGCTCGCACCTGGAGAGAGAGGATGCTAATGAAGCGTGAACAGGTTGCGCTCAGTGGCGGCTCCGTGCGAGCTGCCACCATCCCACCTCTTCTTCTCATTGCTTCTCTATCTGCATGTTGTGCTTGGAAATGCGGATGACAAGAAAACAGATAGGATGGGAGCTCAAATTCTGCTTTCTCAGGGCTAGGCTAAATGGCCAGAAGATACACAAAGCATCTAGGAGCGTCTTGTAGCCTTTGGGACGGATGGGAGACTCTGGGTTTTGCAGAGTCAGTGAGGTGTAAAGAAGGCTCTTTCAGTTGCTCTGTACTGTGACCAGAAACATTTTACTGTAGTTTTTTGTCTTCTTTTTTTTTCAGGCCTTGACTTGGAGTGCTCTGTGCTCCAGGGTTGCTGCTCCTCTGTATGGAGTTCCAAGTACCCAACCCTTCTTCCTCCAGAATTTCAAAGTGCACTTCCCACCTCCCACCTCCCTCAAATACCTTTCAGATCTCCCAGCTGCCGTAGGATTTGCTCCACCTGTCCCGTCCAGGTATTCCTGTCCTCTTCCCCACTGCCCCTGGCTCTTATCTCGCCTTCTTCCCCACAGTGTTCACTGTTTTAGTAAGGCCTTTGCTCACTTTCTGTCCCCACCACATGTGCTATGGGATTTCAGAAACAGAGATGTGAACTGTGCCTCCAGAAATCCCAATATGGTGATTACAAACCATAGGCTTGTGTTGAATCTGCATTACCTGCATGTGGGAATGAAAAGAACCCAACACTGCTGTGCTCACCTCTAAGCCATGTCCCCAAAAATAATCCAGCCACCACAGGAGTGCAGGAGGTTTTATGTCTTGTCCTGTGTTTTGAGAAATTTCTGTGGCTGAGCTTAAGGCTCATGCATTGACATTGGATGCCGCTGAAAATGAATGTGATCAGTTTTTTCATAGTGAGTGACTTTTTGGCATTTCTGAGACGCAAACTCCCAAATACTAGGCAGAACAAGCTGGGCATGTGAGATGGGAATTGTGACATGAGCCAGAGCATCTGCTGTATTGGAGGGTCTATTCTGCCCTGTGGCTTTCATCACACCCCCAGGCATCTCATGGCACCTCCCTTCATGCAGAGAAACATCTGGAAGGGTGCGAATGCCAGTCTGTTTGTTCTGGCCCTCTGTAACAAAGCCATCCACCTCCCAGCATCAGTTGTACCAGGAAGAGGTGGAAACACAGTGTTAGACATTGGAGTAGGGTCCCTGCTGGGAGCCTTGCCTGGACAGAGCTGGCTGTGGCAGTGTGGGGAATGGGCTAAAATCAGGGTTGATACTCCATTCTCTCTCTTGCAGCTCTATGGTTTTGTCTTCCTTTCTAAATTGGCTTTAAGATACGGGAAAGCGTTGAGAGTCTTCCCACAGGAGAGATTTGCTGAGGTCCTTAACTGGTGCAAATCAATCAAGATCTAACTCACAAAGCACACTACGGGGACACAACTTTGATAGGAACCTTCCCTGTGAAGTTTGATGTGATTTCCTTTTCTTCCAGCCACACATATTCTTCTTTTCACTGCAAAAATAAAACCTGTGATAAAGCCTGGCATAACTCCAGAGCTGGTCCCCCCCTCCCTTGTCCAGCCTTCGTGCCATCCATCACAAAATTCTAAGTCAACACCTCTTGGCTCCACCAACTTTGTAATGGTTTTTTTTTCCTCCTCCTTGTTCCCCCATCCCAGCTGGGGTAAAGAAGCAAGAAAGCAAACAGGAATAAATACCTCCAGCCATAAAAGTTAAATAAATCAATACCTCTTCTCTGAAGCCAGAAATGTTTAATAGGCAAGGATTACTGCCAGATTGTAAAAAATGTGTTTAGTATGTGCTGGGGCAAGTTTAACCCTTGGACATAAACAGCTGAGCAGCTTCTCTCACCTCTGAATTAAATAACTTTAAATGCAGAGGGCTGTGATTAATGGAGGCTCCTCTGCTTGGGATGCTACATGTATTTGGTGCCTATGGATTGTCTGGGAGATTAGGATGGAGAAGTAGTTGCCAGGTCCCTTCTGCAGGCCCGGTGATGTTTTATCCCATGAAGGTATGGCTCTACTCAAGGGTAAGCGAGCTCCTGGGCACTGGGCTGAGTTGGTGAGATTTGAGTTTTTTTTCCCAGAATTAAAGGACCTTTCCAGCCCTCTGTGGTGGGAAAGCAGAGGGGCAAAACTTGGCTGAAACAGTGACAGGCCCTGAAGGAATGGCATGAATCTGTGTCAGCAAAGGTTTAGGCAGGATATCAGCAAAACGTTCTTCATCCCGAGGATTTTTGGTCACTGAAACAGGCTTCCCAGGGAAGTCGTCACAGCCCTATGGCTGCCAGAATTCAAGGAGCATTTGGACATGCTCCCTGAAGTCTGAGATCCGTCGTAGGATTGTTGGGGATGTCCTGTGCAGGACCAGGAGCTGAGCTGGAGGATCCTGGAGGGTCCCTTCTAACACAGAATATTCTGATTCTATAGGACGACAAGACACAGGCAAGGCTGGAGTAACAGGGATTGTTGGAAGCCCCAGTGAGATGCTGCTGGGGGAAATGTTAGCCTTGCTGTCAGCCTGCCTGGTGAGAACACCTCAGGAATAATGGTGATACTCTGGCTAGTCTTTCTGAAGACCAGTGAGGTTAAATGGGAGCAGGTATATTCATAATCACACAAATCCTTTCACACCCTGAGTTTGGCTTCACAAAATCAAGGCTAAGAAGTGATGCACTCTGGCAGAAGGATTGTTCAGTGTTAACAGATATTGGCCCAAGGACAGATATTTATGGGCTGTCCATGAGCTTGGGAGACTGGCAACAAGCACAAAGACAGTGATTCCTTCCAGGAGTCATGAAGCACGGAAGCACTGGGACTGCCTTAAATTGAAGCTGAACAGGAGTGATTATTAGACATAATTCCAGTACTGCTCAGATTCTGGATGTAGGGATGTGGGATTTCTTACAGCTCTTATTTATGATGGTGTGGCTGTCTTTTGTTGGGGCTAGGATCTCAGAGATAGCCAAGGCATTTCAGGAGAGGATTAGGGTCAGTTTCCAACAAAGGATTTGTGCACCTGGATTAACGGTTTTCTCCCCTGACACACAGTCTCACACTCAGTTTAGTGCTGCCTGATACACATATGTTTTCCTGAACTGCTGAGGAGACTCACATGAGGGAAATTAACTTGGGGTTGAGGAGCTGGCAGCATCTGACACAACTCTCACAGCCAGCTGGTTCCTGTGCAAAAGGAAGACTGGTTCTACGGAGGCGATCCTAGAAATACCCTTGTTTTGTTTTGATGTTTATTTTCATGCGTAGAGGAAATTGCATCTCTTGTTAACATAAGCTTGCAACTGGTGTGGGAGTTATTAAAGTAGCAGTGGAACAAGCTCTTCGAAACATGCCCTGATTTTGCTCTTCTCCCATGGAGACTATTGCAGTTAGTTGGGGCAGAAAAGGTTGAGGTCATGGTTGGCATAAAATAGGCAGGAATTGTTCCATCTCTTGTGCCAGAATTTCCTTATGGGAAGCAACAGAGAAACCTGGGTCATACACAGAAAAAAAGGGCTTTGCTGATTTTTGATGCATTGCCTCTTCCTTGCTCTGCAGTCTGTCAGCTTCTACTCCGCCCCGCCAGTGATGTTAGGACCTGAGAGTTTTTGTGGTTAAACCGGGTGCTGTCACAGGTAACTCTCTCTGACTAAATCCACTTAATTAAGGCCAGAAATGATTCCAAGTTTATCAACTCTAACAATTAACTGTGGCTTTTTTAAGTCTCTTGATCGCTTCTAGTATGAAGAGCTGACAACATTGCCTGTAGGAATCTAGTTCCTCCAGGACCCCAGTGTTTTGGATGAAGTGGTGTCCTGTGGGCATCCAACATCTCTGTGGCTTTGTGTATGTCATTCCTTGCCTGCTTGTCCAAACGCGGAAGAAAATCCTCTTGGTGGTGCCTGCAGAGTTGTCTGTGAAAGCCCAGCCATGGACGAGCTGGTGAATTTTTTTTCTGCAGAAAGCAAAAGAAGTGCTCCTGGTGGTATAATCAATCTCCACAAGAGCTCCCCCAGCCGAAGGCGAACGCCCTGACTTTATGGAGTGTGGAGCAGCTCGCCTGTAACGGCCAGGAATGCCCCTCCCAGGCAGGAGTTCACCAGTGGGACGGGGAGACTGTGTGTGTGTGAGTGTGTGTGTGTGTTTTAAGGTCATAAACGGCTCTGTGTAGGAAGGCTCTGGCTGTTACACGTGCTGACGGCAGAGCTCCCGGCACTTCGTCTTTATTGGCGTAAAATCACAGCGGCGGATAAATCCTGGAGAAATAAAACCAACCCAATCGAATTAGCCCAGAACCGTGTGCAGGAGGTGGGAAATGCTTTCACATGGTTTCATCCTCTCTTGCTGCTACTGAATCACTGAGGTTAAATTCTCAGCTCGGTGCAGTTCAAACCAGCCAGGGCTCCTTTTGGTTTATCCTGACGAGGGAGAGAGGACCCTCTGTTGGTCTGACAGTGCCACACTGGCCTTGTGCCCCCCAAAATGGTAAGGAAAGGCCCTGGTAGTGTTTTTTTTCATTGCCCTTTTCCTTTCGCCTTGGACTTTCTGATGATGTACTTTGGGTTGGAGGGAAGGATGCTCCCTAACGTCAGCCACCATTGGGCTGGGTATAGTCTGGTGGGAGCCATCACCAAGCCTGGGATTCCTCCAGAGGCTGGAAAGCAGCTGCCAGGCTGGTTCTGGAATGGGGGAAGGTAAAGACTTGATTTCTTTCAGTATCTGAGGGTGGTTTAAGTGTAGCGTTCCTTTTTAGTTAATTGAAACAGTCAAAATATCAAATGAGGCACTTCTTTTATAGTGATGTTAGGAGCGTTATATTTTTATTTCCTTCCCTCTCTCCTTTGTATCTTGCCTTCAAGACATGAGGACCTATGTCTGCTTTTAAAGAAACCCTCTTAAAGAGGGACATCAGGGGGATGGGGCAAGGACTGAAGCTGTTTTAATCCCCTCCGATTCCAACATTATTTTGTTTCACCCAATATTTTGCAAAAGGATTTTCAGGCTGAACTGCAAACAGACAAAATCCTCACTCCCGTGACTCGGGTAAGTTTGCAAATTCAGAAAAGAAAATGAAGATGGTTTTAGCTGACATTTAAAACTCCTCTCTTTTCCCAGCCTGTCAGGAAGCTTCATACACTTTGGGTCAGATGCTCTTTCCCTTAAGAAACAAAAGGATATTTATAGCTGGGTAGGACCTTAAAGGGGAGATCTCTAGGCTGCAGTACCTGTCAGATGGAGTTACACATAGCCCCAGTAAGAACAGTCAGCCTGGAACCCACTAGATGGGAGCAAAACGGTGATGGTCCAGCCTTGGGGCACACAGGAGGGTCTAGCCCAGGCAATTTGGCCAAATTCCAGGTGGGTGAAAGTAGACTTGGCTGGAGTGTGGTATTTTCTGTGTTTTCTTTATGGCTCACTGTGTTTTGTTGACCCTCTGAATCTTGGAGAGTGTTGTCACACAGTGTTGAGGTTGAAATGTGGTTTGGATCATTCCTGCTCTTTCGGGAGGTAAGAAAGGGATTGATGAGAGAGGCAAACAGAAAGAAACCCAGTTTGTCACACAGAGAGGCTGTGGCTTGCTTCCCTGGTTGTTTAGGAGCTCCCGAGGGGCTGATGGAGAACCTGGATGCAGGTCTTGGTTCCTCCTTGCTCCTTCTGGCAGGGCTGAATCCAGGCTGGCATTGCCATGCAGTGAGCAGCTGTCTGGGCTGTGCGAGGAGCAATTTACTCCCGGGGATTAGAGTGATTGAGGTTTAGTATTGTAGACAGAGCTTGCAAAGAAAATCAGCATGTCTGGGGACAGCAGAGCTCTGCCACAACTTGCTCTTAGCCACAGCTTATTCCGTAAAAGGAGTTTCTGTTGGCACATCGCCTGTCCTACAGAAGTGGTCTGGAAGGAGGGGAGGTCACACTTTGTGGCAGGGGAGTGGGGTTGGGGTTTTGTTCTGCAGCTGATGGGGCTGCACAGGCGGTTTTGTGATAAGCTTTTCTGCAACCTGAGCCCTGGGGCATGCTCTGAGGCCTCAGGTAGGACACCAAGGGCATTTTGGTATAGCACAAAGTACCTGGAATCTGAGTGAAGTTGAGGAATTATAATGTGGCTCCGGGGCTGTTATTTCTGTGTGGTATTGGCTTATTGGACTATAGTGTGGAAATCACTGGTAAGCTTCAATTAGACCTGGGAGCGTTTCCCACAGTGTAGGTACAAGCGTTCTCCTTTTGGCCAGTATGGGCTGGATGTTCGGTGCACTCTTGTATTTTCCCATATCTCCCTAGATTTTAAGGGAAAGAAATCCAGGTGGAGTGTCTGGAGAGGGACACAGGTGTGTTCTGGCCAAGAATCCTAATAGAGCCATAAGGGTGTAGTGGTACATTCTCTGTGGAATGGGCATGTATGTACCACCCAGAGCTCTGTGGGGTGTTACAGGCGGGCTTTCTTTGTAGGAAAACCTTCTGGGCTGAAGGAATAACAAAACCATTTTTACAGACGACATCTCATGGAGATGAGACCCAGAGAGCTCTTCTCTAGAGCTCACAAGTGACTTTCAGCTGGTATTTCTCCTCTGTGCTCTGCAAGAGTGGGAGAGCACAGGGCACTGTGCAGGATGTTCTGGCGGGTATCAGGTTTGCTCTGGCCCCACTTGGTTCTGCTCCTATGGTCCTTCAGATACCAGCCCCAGCAGAGCAGTCCTGGAGCTGAGCTGCCGAGGCTTTCATGATCCCATAAAGGAAAGGAAAAAATCTCTTACACACGTAGCTCTGCAACGGGGTTTTCCCACCTTCTGCCCATCCTGGTGGATATTAACAAGCTAGTGGAACCAGACTTGCTGTGCCTTCATAGAAATATTTATTTTTAGGCCCTTGATATTTTAAATGATCTGTTATAATTTCATGCTTAAATAACAATAAATAATGTTCCCTCTTTGCACAGTGTAATTTGAAGAGGCAAATAAACAAAACAAACCCTCTACAAGTGAGTTTCCTTAGTATTTTCAGAATGAAACGAAGCGCAAAAAACAAGAACTTAGCCAATTTAACACTTTGGCGTTATTTTCTCTTTGGCATTTCTCTTTTTCATTTTCAGAGGCCAAGAAACATGAGAGTTCTAAAGAGCCAGTGGCTTCTTGCCAAAGAAAACTCAGTTGATCTTAAATTGAGAAAAAAAAAGGAAAAAAATCAGAAGTGAACTTATTGTTTGTCTTTTAGGACCTGGCAGGGCTAATGACTCTGCAAGTGCCATGGGATTTTATGCAAGTGCAGAAAAGACTTAGAAAATATTCAGCAAGTTCATTTAGGCTCCTTTCATGCTTCTCAAATCCTGAGGCTTCTTTATTGCTTCTTTATGTCATTTTTGCACTGCTTGATTTTGCTGTCGCCCTCAATGTTATTGCAATGGCATTGCTGTGCTCCACGTGGCGCAGGTCCTGCACTGATCACATCCCATGTAACCTGCTTGGGCTTTCAGGGGATTGTGAAAAGCCCTCGGTGTCATTATTTAGGCAAAGAGATTTTTGTAATTAGTCATGAATAGGTTGTGTTCCCTTCTGGAAAACTGCCATTGGAGGGGAAATATAGCCTGGGCTGATGCAGCTGCTGCACATCAGCTCATTGCTGTGCCTTTATCTTGCAGAATCCCTCTCTGCCAGCATTAAAGAAGCGCTAGGACAGCATTCTTAGGGCAGGGCCAGGAGCTGGACATGATGGTCCTTGTGTGTTGCTATGGTTTTATAGTTCTATTAGAAGGGTGTCAGTAAGTTTTCCCTCTGTGTCCCTGTGCTGAGTTGCCCCATGGAGTAATGCTCCTACAGGCTCAGGCTGTGGCAGTGATGATGCTGACAGTCCTTAGCAGCCCTGCATCCTCCTCTTGGTTCTTTCCTTTCCATCCAAATCCCTGTCCTCTCTCTGCCCCGCCCATCCTGGCGTGAGCCGGCGTCCCCCAGTGTCTCCCCTCCTTCCTGGCTGGTAAAATCCTCCTCTCTCTTCCCCTCACTGCACTCCAGACAAGCCTCAGCTCTCTTTGTGCCCACATTAGCATTTCTGCTGACTGCAAGGATCGGTTTAATTTCATGGGTGTCATTTCCTTCAAGAAATCTCTCTGTGAGCAGCAGGCCGACGAATGCCTGGTAAAACATATTTTCCTACAGTAATGATTTTATGGACCCATAAGTCATGAATTTATTATGATCTCAGCCCCGGCTACAGATTGCTGTAAAATGCAAAGTAATTAACAGCGAGAGGTAGCAGCTATTCCCACCTGGTAGCGTGTTCTTTGGTATGCTGATGGCTTTGATTAAAGTAATGGCTAAAGTGTACAGCCTGGCTGTAAAGTATTAGCATGATTAATGCACTACGCTAAATAAGAAACAAAACTAATGGCCATGGTTTAAGGAATTAAATATATATATATATACATATATATATATATATATATATATAGACACGTTTCTCTTCCACCCTCTAGCTATTGTTCTGGCTCATTTGTGCTTTCTTTTCTGTTAAATAATGTATGGGCTGGAGAAGTGGGGCCCAGGCTACAGATGCACATTGCAGTTTCATAACATCTTAAGTGCTTGTGTTAATTTTTCACTCCTTCTTTCTCTTTTCCCTCAACTTGCCATCACTCATCGGGTAGAGGGAGAAATATAATCGAGTTTCCTGGACTTGGCCTGATGTCAGATGTGATTTGATTTGGATTGCAGACAGCCAGGGGAAGTGGTTCCGAGGATACTTGGAGAGTTGGACGTGTTTTGTGGCCTCTCAGAAGAGAAACTCTTGTGCTGTGTTCACATTCCCGTGGCTGGGGGTGATCTCTGGGCCATCTCAACAGCCGGGACCCCAGAAGTTTGTCGCATATGAAGAATAAACACATCATTCCAAAAGCTTCAGTACTTCTGCTGGGAAAAGAATGCCTTTGCTTTTCTTTTTCTGAACAGCTTAAAAAAAGTCAATGACTGAATTTTAGTGGAAAATAAGGACCAAGTCTGATTTCTCCCTGCCACTCTTCCCAAAACCACGATGAATTTTGTTTCTGGCATTTTCCAATGGGAAATTTTCCAATCCGAAATTGCTTTGCCTTGGGTGTGAGAAAAGGAAAAACACTTTTTTTAAAAGACCAGCACTTGGAAAATTTTATTTGGATATGGAGAAAAGATCTGATAAGGGAAAAAAAAAGAATAATAAAAAAGGCCTCTCTGACCCACGCATTTTGATAAGCTCTTCTGTTCCTGTTTCTAAAGATGTGTACACCGATGTCATCTAATTCCCTCTGATCAGCCTCCACCTTTTAAGGTCTATTGATCTGCTCCAGTTTATGAAGTTCCCAACTATTGGAAACAAGAGTTTATAAATAACTATAGAGAAACGGGATTCTATATCACAGGAGTTCCACCTGTGCTGCTTTTTTTTATCACACAACACATATCTATTTGCAAGTTTTCTTAACCAGGGGTTTGCAAAAGGAAGCTCAGCGTGCCAATGTCCCCAGAATTGTTGTGTTTTATTGTACTGTGCAAATGGTGTTTTCTCCCTCTTGGGATGGAAAGGTTTCTGGGTTTGTTTTTGAAGATAATATGTAAACTCAGTAGTGGTTCTGCTAGTAAATACACGTAACCTCAAGTTCTGTAATGTGTTTTGTTGGTCCCTCCAGTAATATGACAAAGTACCCTTCCAACAGCCTCCTGAAAAGTACAATATGAACAATTTTGTAAATGTCTCAGTATCTGGAATAGTGGGAAGTGACACTTTGCCAGCATTGGTTTGGGGTTTGGATGTCTCACCGAAGTTCAGTGGTGGTCAATCGCAGGAATCAGATGTGTTTCCAGGAGGGTAAGTTCTCTCTCTAAAACTGCCACTTCTGGAATTGTGACTACCTTTTGTGGGGAAAGGGGTAGGAAACCTCAAAGAGGTAGAATCTGTGATTTTAAGTACAGAGCTTCCACAGAAGGAGAGATGCATCAAATTGAGATATGTTATTTGAGTAAAGAGGCAGCTGGGAGAGGGGGATGATCAAGCCAAACACAGAGGGGAGAAGGATGGTTTGCTGTTTTTTTTGATGTGGGTTACGCAGTGAACTCATTAAGAAAAAAGTTTAAAGAAAATGAAGGTAAGTTGATTCTCCTGACATGCATAATTTCATATATATTCCATTATCACTTGCTGCTGTGGAGTCCAAAAGAGAAGGATGAATATATGTGGAGCAGCACTAGATCATCACGGAAAGCAGATCCCTGAGGATGCTGAATGTAATCAGAGGGTTTGCAGCAAGAAGAGAATCATAGATATCCTTATTTGCTTTCCCCCTCTCTTGTCTTGACACAGGGTCTAAGAAGCTGACTGCTGGATGGTGTGTTTTGACCGACAGTACTTCCCTTCCTCAGGAACGGACATCCCCAGTCTTCTTCCACCAGGGGAGACCTTGTGTGCCAGATAAGGAAGGAGAGGGCAGGTGGTGAAAAAAGGGCAATGATGCTGGAGTACATCATGATTCCCACCAGGACCATCTGGCCTGGTGGATCTGGAGGATACCACAAGCCCATGGGGCTGAGGCAGTGGCCTTGAGATGTAAGATCCAGGTGTGTGGACCTCATGGCAGCCCTGAGCTCTGCCGGTGTCACAAGCAAACCCCAGTCTGTGAAGGTGGTGTGTGGTGCCTGGGCCAGGGGAGGCTGACCCTTTTCATCCTTCGTTTGGGCCCTGTTTGTATTGGCTGCCGCAGTCAGGCTGCAGGGTCATATTTGGAAGGCTTTCTCAGCAGTGCACACATGTTAATGATGTTTGAGGGATAGTTTCTGTGGGAGACCTGGGAGCCAGGCATCTCTTCAAATCAGCCCATTAGTATTTTTAAAAGAAAACCTCCATCCTTTAGGAACTGGTCTGGCCTCTGGAGACGTGCCAGAACTATATCCCAGACTGCACCGCATCCGCTTCTATTAGATCGTTCCCTCTCTCCGTTTATCCATCCCTTTTCCTTCCCTCCTGCCTAGAGCTTTCTCTTGCTTTTCTAGCCAAACACACTTGAGCAGTTCCTTTGGAAGTTTGCAAAAGGATAGGTTGGCATTTACTTTTCCCCCTGCCATCTCCTTTCTCCTTTTGGAGTTCATCACCCTGGCGAAATTGAGCTGTAATTCAGCTGGCAGCGGTCAGATTGAGCTGAACATGTGTGCGCCAGCGCATCCCCAGATTCTTGCATCAACAAAAATGAGCACAAAAAGGCACAAAGAAAAGGAGAGATGGCATGGTCTTGTTTAAAACACACTCGTGCAGCATCGTCAGCCACCTGAACAAAAGCTGCCTCTCTGCTTTTTTTAGGTGGGTGAAAGAAGAGGTTATTTGGCTTGATGTGCACAGCAAGAAGGGGAGATTGTGTTTTCTCCCCCTCCTCTCCCAGCCATCTGCAGCCTGGTGGCAGGTAAGGAGTTTGCTTTGGTGGGGAGGATTTGTAGCTGCCGTGAGTCAGTCGGTGTGTCAGGGTAAATCAAGCCTGAAGTTTTTAACATCTTCCCCACACAAAGAGGGGCTGGAAGGGGGAACGGAGGAAGCAATAGTAATTTTATGTCTATATCCTCCTCGAAAAATCAAGGTGAGCAAGAGACTTGCCGGCGAGACGTTTTCGTCTTGTTCGCTTGTTCATTTCTCCTCTTTGCCTTTCTCCTTCCTTTCCTGGAGTACTGTAGCTATCTCCTTTGTAGGGAAAGAGGGATCCAGCTGATCAATGTTAGAGGCTTGTAGACAAATGGTTCTTTCTCCCCCAGACTGTCTCTTGTAGTAGGTCTCTAATTACGTAAGTGAGAACTCATGGAAAAACACATTTTGGCAGGGGATTGATTACCTTTGACCCTGTGTCCTGCCTCCTCACTCCTATTCATACCCTAAACTTACTCTTAGTCCTGATGGCAGTGCTGTGGTGCACCATATCCTCTCCTGCCCCTCTCAGGAGCACCATGTTCAGGTTGGACAAGCCTACAGGTGAGCTATGGAAAGAAAGAATATCTGCACCATGAGGAGAAGGTAATTCCAGGGAATTTCCAGCATCAACCTGACCTTAGATTTGTGCTTGGTATACCTCTTTTCTTGCCTCAGGCATGTGCTGCTGCAAAGCCTCGCTGTGCCTTTTACCTTGCTGCCAGCACAGGCTGCCTGCTCTAATCCCAGGTGGTCTAATTCCCTCTGGACATCAAGGAGAGGAAGGGAGGCAGAGTAAATTCATAGATAGGTGCCACCCTTCCATTACTACAGCCCAGAGTAGGGGTGTAACACATTAGGTGCATCCTGGCTTGAATACTGGAATTAACATGATGCTCTTCCCTTTGCTGGGAGCCATGATCCAGTAGCCTGGGATACCTGGTGGTAGTAAGAAGGCTTGGGCTCCAGGGGAACAGCCTCCAGTATCAGGGCTGTATCCAGCCCATGGCATGTGTTTTCCTGAAGGAGAATGAGGTGGATCCTCAAAGACCTGAGCTGGAGCTGTTGAGCAGCATTAACTCTGGCCTCTCTCTGCTGTTCTACGCAAGCAATCAAGAACAGATTTTGACTTTTGAGCAAAAGCTGAAAAATCTCGAGTCTGACTTGCCGAGTGCTCTTTTGTGCTGCCCAACTTAATGCAGATGGAATGTATTAAATCGGTAAAAAAGACCAAAAGTTGCAGGCTGGGACCATGTTCTGGCAGGGCAGGGCAGCATCATTAAAATTCCTGGTGTGCTCATAAGTAGACTAAGTCATCAGCACAGGGCAGGGAGCCTCCGAGTCCTGAGTGCTCCTGCTGATTTACACCAGCTGGGGACCTGGGCCAAATATGTCTCGTTCAATGAATTATCATTCAATTTTTCTCTCTGCTATCAAGCCCTTAAACAAAAGCCAATTGAAATCAATGGGAGACTTTCATCATTTTCAGGGTTATAGGCCTAAAAAATTGGTCGATTGGGGAAAAACAGGCAGGAGAAGAGAAAGGGAAGAAAGAATAAATGCTTCTCTAACATTATGGCTTACAACAGAAACACATGGGAGTGAGAAATGCTTTAGTTACGATTCTCTGGCAGCAACAATTTAGCAAAGCTGCACTTGGAGATGTGTACATTGAAGAGCATCCTCCCTTATGCAGACTGCTCTGTGGGTGCAAAGGGAGCTTCTCCCTCTGTGAATCCCATCTCTTCGTGTCCTATTTCTATATGTGATTAAATTCTCCGCTCTTCCATTGCAGTTTTGAGTTGTTATTAGTGGTCAGCACATGATCCACAGTTGGCTGTTCCACACAGGAATACAGAAAGAAGTGCTGCCTTCTGCTCCCAGATATCAGCTGGATTTTTTTTTTTTCAACTTTTTTTCCTTTTTTGCAGTAGCTGTAATAAGGAGAGGTTAATATCTCATCCAGCCTCTGGCTGTATTTTGATAAAACCCTTTGTCCAATGGCTGCAATGTATTTTGCACATACAGTAGGATAAATCCCCTTCAGACAGGTATTATCTGGCCTATTTTTACAGCTGAGAATTTGCAGCCTTCGGAGCCATCCGAAGGCACTGCCTGCACTTTGTGGTCTCCTCAGCTGAATGAATGTTTCAGGATGGGTTCTTCAAACCCAGCCCCAGTTCCAGCACAGCCCTCCAGTGTGCCTGGGTACCTTAGATCCTTCCTCCTCAGCCTCCCCATCCCTATCACTGGTATGACAATCATCCCTTCCCCCGGGTAAACATTTCATTATGCGCTGCTGCCGAAGAACCTCGGAGGGGAAAAGACCTAGAGATAAGTCTACATTCTCATTTTGGCTGTATTTGTGTGCCTGTTTTCTGCTTTAAATGCTCTTCCCTTTCTTTGCCTGCTTATTAGTTCTGCCTGAGTGCAGGACCTCTCCAAAAAATGCAGTGTTGGCAGTGGGCATGAATTCTTAACGACTCCTGTCTCTAATGACAGAATCCAGGGCCAGGCACGCAGTTTGCTTGCTGGGAGAAGGAGAGGCGGATGAGACTGTGGCTCTTCCCCTTGTCATGGGGGTGAATTTGCAAAATCATGGGAGGATCTGCAAAATATGCTCTGGTCTTGGACTGCTTCTTATGCTTCAAGGAGAATTGCTTGAAATGGCAGATGGAAAGAGATGCCTCTCGGGCTTTGGAAGGTGTTGGATTTGTTTTTAAAGCTCATTCTGGCCTCTCTCTGCTGTTCCAGCCAAGTAATCAACAACAGATTTTGACTTTTGGGCCAAAGCTGAAAATCTCGAGTCTGACTTGCCCAGTGCCCTTTTGTGCTGCCCAACTTAATGCAGATAGAAGGTATCAAATTGGTAAAAAAGCCCAAAAAAAAACAATGCAACAATCAATTCACAGGAAAAAAACTGCCATGGGTTCAATTTTACTGAACAGGAGAAGGATTTTTCTTAATGGAGGGATTAAAACTTATTTTTAGCAGTGTTTTTTTTGTCTTTCATTTTTATTCTCTCCTTGATTCAAAGATTCCTTCACATTTTTTGCAGATGCAGCTTTTAAAATCAGTTTGCTTTTCTTTCACAGACCCTTGTGTTTTGTTTAAGGAAGGAGGAACTCTTCACAAGTTGGAAGTGCTGGGAAGAGAGAGGCAGGTGAATCCTACCTGGGTGCCATTCTTTCTGTTTCATTTAATGTCAGGAATAATAAGATAAAAAAACCATTAAAAATCTTTAATTTTTCATTTTTAAAAGCCAAACCAAGGAAAATTACAATTTTTAATATTTGTGATGAAATCCTAGGTTTTTAGTTTTGTGGATTTGTTCTGAATCATCATTTGGTGGAATTGTTCTCTTTCTGATGAAATCTCAGTAGGCACTGAGAAAATTTCAAGTTGATTGTGGGATGACCAATCCCTCTTGATGTTCTGGTTTTTTCTTTTGATTTGTCCTGGTCTCTCCTTCCCACTTACATCCTTGCTGATGCATTTTTCCACTCCTATTCGTGTTGCACTGAAATTGCCAGCACCAAGACCATTAAAATGCCCAAGAGGCGTTTCCTTCCTGGATGGACTTATTGGGTTAAGATCTTTGTGAATCCCAGAGATGTCATCTTATACTGAGTTGCCTTCATTTCACACACTAATGCTGGAAAACTTTTCATTTTTCTGCTCAGTGTATTTCACTTCTTCTATAAGGCAAGGCAGATTCTGGCACTGGGATATGCCATGTGGCCTGTAGATGTCGGTCAGCTAGGCTGGATTCCTACCTGTGTTGACTGGAGAGGTAATTCTGGCTTTGCAACAGCTGAAGTTCAGCTGTATTGCTGGTTTATCATTCCTCAGTACCTCAGGTCTGTTAAATAAATAAGTAAATATATAAAAATGAACGGATTCATTTGGGGAATCTTCAGAACCATAGGTAAGCCTTTGATTTGGAGAAAAGAGGAAGTATCCTGTCCAGGGATTCTCCTTCATCCCTCAGTCCCATCTGTGTCGATGGGCCCAGGGAAATGAGCTGTTCACCCAGTCCTGACAGATGAGTGCACGCTGAAACACCTGTGTCTTGCACCTCTGGCTGTGCTCTTGGCAGAGTAATCTGTAAACCAGAACATCCCTGGAGTTCTTTTCTGAGTTCTGTGAAAGCCTGTTCTGCATGAAGCCTGTGCCATGGCTTTGGAGATGAGATCTGGCCATCTCAAGACCAGAATGTTCTGCAGAATTGTGGAGCCACCAGCTTTTGTGTCATCCTGATGTTCTAGCCCAGCTCTGGGATGAAATAGCAAAAATCGATTTGTGATGAGGTCTTTGGGACTCTCTTCTCCATGTGTTGCTGGCAGGAATTTCCCACCTTCTGTGTGTAGCTCCATCCCCTCAAGCAGGCATGTTGATTCCACATTCCTCTTGTTCTTGAGGGTAGGATTTAAAATCCTCTCGTAATTATTCTCAAGCTTTGATTGGAGCCCACGCTCAGAAACACTATTTTCATCCAGGGAGGATCTGATTATAGTTGCTGCAGAGAAGTTTGTTTGCGACTGATTCTGTGTCAGCTTGAAATGTCTTGATTATGCTCTTTGGTCATCAGAACTGAGCAGGCTCAAGGTCCAGAAAAGAGTAGTGGAAGGGACTTGGGGTGTCAGGCCTGGGGATGGAAATTGCTTTTTCTTCAGAGAAGACGGATATGGAAGGAGTGCTGAGCTGGAGAAAGAGCAGACCAGTAGGAACTGGAATTACCTGATTGGTCTTTGGGGCGCCACTGTCTTCTCCACCCGAGAGACTTGAGGAGGCAGCCTGTTATCTTCAGGCTGGTTGATTTGAATTACCCATTTTAATCATGATTTAAATCAACAAGAAATCTTGATTTTAAAAGCACATTTTAATCTTGTATTTTAAAGATCATTTCCTAATGAAACATGGTTTTTCATTTGTTGGCATAATTTGGTACTATTTTTGGCAAAGCAAAAGGGGACACCACACCCATACATATTTATTGGTGTGGCTGTATAGCTCAATATATATCTGCTCTAACTTTTACATCTTTTTGTTACATTGAAGGAATGGAAACTTGTAATTTCTGATATAGTAGCCATGGCTTTGTTTTGTACACTTGTCTCAAACTATATGAGGAGAAAAATTAAAATGCAATTAAAAATGCATGAAGAAAGCAGTTAAAAATTTTGTTGTTGGTATCGCAGATGGCTGGAATAAACCTCTGCAGACAATCTACTCCATGTGTTGGCATTGAGGCAAGATCAATTACACATTTCCTCTCCACACAGGTGTTTGTTTAACCTTTCCATAGATATCTCCAGTGAAAAATGCTGCATCTTCCCTGTATCTATTCTAGGTAGAAAGTTTTAAATCTTTTTTTTTTTTAGATGTCTAAACTTAAGTTTCTTTGCTCCAAGTTAAATTATTTCTTCTTCTGTCACTGAACACAGAGAACAATCGACTGCTGTCTTAATAACCTGCAAGCTACTGGAAGATTGTTATGCCTCTGTGCCTTAGTCTTCTCCTTTTTTTTCCTAGGCTGAATGAACCTAGTTCATTTAACCTCTCCTTGCCAGCTCTTCCTAAAGCTGTGACGGTTTAATTTCTTCTCCTCCAGAATGCCCCCTGCTTTTTCATCTCTTTCTGCATCTACAGTGAAATTACTTTGGGGGTGCTTCAACAGGAGAAATTGCTTGCCATGCCGTGTAGGCAAACTGTGGAACTCATTGCTATGGCATACTGTGGTGGTGGCGAAATATTAAATAGTTTTGGAAAGGTTTTAAACAAAGTAATGAAAGCTCTTCCTGAGCTGTGCATTGCTGGAAGGCCTTGGGAGATTGGGATAAACAAAGGGTGAAATGCTATGCTCTGTCTTAAGGTTTCATTATTGGTTTAGTGATGCTACCAACCCTGCCAGGGGTCATATTGCATCCATGCTGTTGTGATGTACTGGGAGCTCGTCCCACTGCTATGTTTCAGGGAAGTGCTGCAATGTGCCCATGCCTTCCTCCAGAGCTTGTCTTTCCAGACTTTTCAGCAGCTGCCTTCCAATTAACAGGAAAAACAAAGTCTAGCTCTGAGTTGAGCATATTGGGAATCAGAGCCTCAGAAAACCTGGACGGCAGCAAGGGGTGTATGAATTTCCTGGGGTTTGAATGTTACCCAGATGCTGTTTGGCTAGTGGTCTGCTCCTCTGGCTAGTAGGAGGAGTGGGGTGGTGCTGGTGACTTTGTGGAGCACCAGGATTGTTAATGATGCCCCAGCCAGGCTGCACGAGTCTGTAAGGAGCTGCCAAAGAAGCAGAAATCTCTCTCTTCTCCAGAACTACTGCATTCAACAGCTCCCCTTTGATCTGTTCAGAAAGTGCTGAAGTGTTTCTAGCTCCTCTTCAAAAGCAATTCTGCACTGCGCAGAGGGGGCTGTAATTCACATGGGGAGCCAGGAAAAAATGATACTCCCCATCTCAGCAGCTGAGCGTAAACCATGCAAATTCTGACTTCAGCTCCTCAGTGAGATTTAAATGTGAGGGTGGGAATGTGGTGACAGGGACTCTGTGGGTCACCAGCAGGATAAACATACATCAGGAAGCCATTACTTCTGGAAAGGCAGGGATTGAGTGTAGCAATGCTTAGCCCTGGAGCATCTTCAGGAGTGTTTAGAAAGGTAATTGGAGTCTGACTTTCCTGTTTGCCACGCCTCATGCTGCTCTCTGGTTTTTGTAAGAATACGCTGTTATTGAAGGTCTTTATAGAAGAGTCCCTCTTTGTTCCCATCTGCTCTTGGGCTTCCAAATCCCTTTTTCCTTTTCAGTTCGCCTTATGGAAGAGAGCACTTTCTCAAAAGACCCTGACTGATTTTAACTCTGCTGAGGCCACTGAAGCACAGCAAGGATTGGGTAGGTTCAGCATTCCTTAGGGGGAGAATGAGGCCAATTCAACATTTAAAGGGAAAGCTGGGGTGTGGCTTTTGGTGGGCTGGGGATCATAGAATCCTAGAATTGTTTGGGTTGCAAGGGACCTTAGAGATAATCTGGCTCCAGTGAGGGTGAGTGGAGGTGGAATTAGGCAGCAGTGAAACAGTGCTGATTATGTTTCCATCACCATGGTGGGGGCCATGGGCAGAGGGACCAGCTGGGATGGGCAAAGTGAGAAGTTGCTCATCATCTCCCAGGTGATGGTCCCAAAATGAGGGTGGATGTGTCTGAAAGGGACTCATGGGAGTTATTGTGTCTCTTGCACCGCCTGAAAAACATTTGCATGAAAAGATGTCTTTTTTTCAAGAAATAATAAAGCTGGGCAGCTTGCAAGCCGCGTGCTTGCCTTCTTCCTGGTGTTCCCGTGCTTGGCAGTGCCTTTGCTTTTGCAGAAGAAGTGTGGATTTGTTTTTTAACTCTTGCTGCTCTGTGAAAGAGAGCAGACAGAGAATGAACAGTTTGGAATTTTGCAGGTAGGCAGGGGGTGTTACAACTGCCCTCTTTAATCTTGGGTGCTGAAGGTGATCAGAGCTTTTTATATAGACCTTTATCTGTTGGCGACTTAATTAACTAATGGTCCCAGAAAGCACTTACAGAAAAATTGATTGTATTCACTTCAATATTGTTATCTCTGTCCTATTGGCACCCAGGTTGTTGTGCAGACTTTTTTGGGTGGTGAAAGCTGGTGGTGCCTTCCTTTTCCAACCCTGTTTTTTATCCATAGTTTTTTTGATTAGAGATTTAGCTTCAGAGCAAATTAACTCCTCTCTGTCTGCGGCTGTGTGGGGAGCACGTGGCTGCAGCTGTAACAGCCTTAGAATAGGAATGGCACAGGGCAAAGGAAACATGATCAGCATTGTTTCATTTCTGCCTTGCCTCACTGTCTGTGCTCCCCCCCCGACCCGAGGACACACGTGAGAGCAATACAAGATATTCTGCCCCTCATCACGCTGTGTCTTGTCTTTGCCTCTGGCCTGAACCCAGGTCTATTGGTTTCCAGCTCTTGCAATTTTGCTGGTAGCCCTCCTGGTGATACATGTCACGTTGAACTCCCGTGTCGTGGGTGCATGTGACAGAGAGAATCACAGCCCTTATTTTAATAAAGCTTAATTCCTCTGCCTCCATAAAAAATATCTATGTAAGAAGACACATCTGAGCCCTCAGGTCTAGGTATGAGAAGGTAGAGGGAAGATCTCCACCCAGGCTCTGTGTGTGTGTGTGTGTGTGTGTATTCAAAGTGCTTCCCCAGTGCAGGGGTGTGGACTCCTGGCCTCGTTGGATTACCTGAGACTTCTGCAACAGGGATTGCTGGGGTGAACTGGGATTTGATGAGAATTGAAGCTGGCTGTGAAAAAAAAATTACCTGAGTCCTCCTCCAACTTCATACTGGGTTGGATTTTGCATCACCTTTGCCAAGGTCAGAAGAAATTCATAATGGCATCTAGGGCCAGAAAAAACAGCATTAAGGCTTGATGGAAGTCTTCCCCTTTTTCCATCCCTCCAGCTTCCTTGGACACCTGGTCATTTCCCCTTCCACCTACCCTTTAACCCAGCAGCTCATCAACACGCCTGTCAAGCATGTCTCCCTCTGGTATCTCCCCATTCCCATCCTAAGCCATCCGTGGCCCTACTGGCATTGTGGCAGGCTCCTTTCTGGGGCTAAGGCTGGTTGGGTCAGCCCTTCTGCAATAGAGTGAGCTACTTCTCTTTTTATTAAAACATAATCAAATAGGCCAGCACATATGGTGGCATCTCCATACAGATAAGATTGTGATCCTTCAGACCTGGAAGTGAGAACCATCGAGATGCAGGGATTTCCAAATTTTTCTTTCTAATATATTTTAGTCCCTTACAGGGGTCTTCTGGGCTGCTGGTGGATGGGGAAATGATGTTGCTTTGTTTGAAACCCACAAAAGGTAATTTAGTCAGTTTGGCTTCCTGTGTGGCTGGGTGAGAGCACCTCAGAAATGTAATGGGGTGCTTTCACGGGCAGCAGTTCATGCTTGATATTTATAGAGAAATGGTGCTTTGAAAAGACCCCGTTTTTCAGCCTCTCCTGCTGTTCTCTAGCTAGGGCTGTGCCTTGCTGTTAATAAGGGAAATGCAGACATTTCTTCACAGTAAGGACAAAAACACCTCCCCTTTGCTTTCCTTCCCATCTTGTCACGAGCATCCTGCTGTGCCCCTCTGCTTTCTTCCCATATCACAGAGGGAATGGATTCTCTCTCTCATTGTACTCCTCACCATAGCCCTGGTTGCTGAGAGTGTCCATGCAGCCATACCGCATCCCTTCAGATGGCTTTTATTAGCAAGCAGAAAGCAAAGTGCAGTGGTTTGGGGAGGGGGGAAAGGAGGGGTTTGGGAGACCTGAAGTTAAGTCTCAGTTGTGTTTTGGATTTACCGTATAGCTTTGGAAAAGTCATTTGTGTGCATCAACTCTCTACCTGTAAGCATCAGTGTGATCTGACTGACTTCTGCAGTATTAAATGGTAGTTATGTGTTGCTTTTAACCATATTCCATCAACAGAAGAAAAGAAGTGGGTGTTGAAGCAAGGGTCACTTTGAAGCTGAGCCTCAGCCGTTTGTGTTTCTCAGGCACTTTCAGTAATGTGACCCATGCTTTATGTTACCGGCTGCAAATGCTGCTAAAGGCTATTTTGAGCCCTGGTGGATTTAATTGAGATCCAGGCTCCTAGCAATCCTTGCAAAATGAGTGTGACACTCTGTTGTTCTAGTGAAAAAATGGGTTTCTTAAGCTTTTTGGCTGTGCTTTGGATAGACATTTGTTGTCTGAGGGGTCACCGAAAGAAGTGGGGTTCTGGCTCTGCAGGACTCTTCAGATATGTCAGTGTTCTGATTTCATTTTCTCTCTGGAAAATCAAAGATGAGAAAATGCTTGGTTGAAAACTCAAGAGATGCTCCGTGGCAAACCCATGGGAGGATCCATTTCCCAAGTTTCTTCCTGCCTGCAGGGGCTATTAGGAGATAATTTATTCTGCTTGAATCCTGTAGGTTTATAAACATAAGCTCTTCTCTTCAGCTGAGTCGAGAAGAACAACATTTGAATTCTTTTGGGACTGGAGCTGTCTGTCTCTACCATTCAGTTTAGGAGTGTAGTAGAGGGGAGGGGGGAAAGCCAGGGGAGCACCAAACGGGTCTTGGTTTGTACTGGACTAGAAAACTTGCATCATGGTGAGGATGGGTAAAAAATGTCACAATTAAACTTGTACTGCTGCAGCATACAAGGATTAGCCCCATTAGAGCTCTTATGAAGCATCTCTGGTGTAGGTGTGTGGATGAGGATGGGCCTGAGTAAATGACTGGGCTTTTAGGCTTAGCTAAACTAATTGGCTTTGCAAAGTGGGGCAATGGGCAGCTTTCCCTGGGCTGTGGCAACACTCAAAAGAACAGGGTGGCATTTCTGGGGCCTCTGAATGTCACTGGTATTTTGAGGATGGCTTTGGGCTCATGGTTGAGAGATGCTATCAAAGGGAAACCCACCGTGTCTGAGAGGTTGCAGAGCTGAGGCTGGAGAAAACATGTGGGATGGCTTCTCTGTCTGTTTTCATTTTCTGTACCATACTCAGGAAGATTCAAATATCCAGAGACCTGTTCATTTCTAAGGCCTCAGCCAGTCTGTAGCTGGTGGGGTCACTTTCACCCTGAGGGTAGATTGGAAGGCTCTCACTCCTTCCTGCACACGGATCGAAGAGTTCTGCTCCTTGGCTTGTAAGACAGAATGACTGCAGCTGCTGTGAGAGAGCAGGAAATCATCTCTGTAAAGCTGTCCAGAAAGCCTTGAATTCAGGTACAAGCCTCATGTTTATAGGAACATAAAAGGAACCATGGAAACTAAATATGGGTCAGAACACCCGCAAATAGAAAAAACAGAGGGATTGCAGTTATACTAATTTCTCTGCCTTTTGATTTGCTGTTCTGGTTTCAACCCTGCCTGGGATCCTAGGCTCTGAAGGAGGCTTTGGGATCCATAGGAATAAGGAATATTTTTGGGAAGGCAGCAGGCAGACAACTCCATTTAAGTGCCTTCTTTAAGTCCACTTAAGACTTCATTTAAGGGTCATGCTGCTCAGTGGTATGTAAGATGTGCTGGCTGAGACATTCCCATTGAGCCCCAAGGGAGATCAGGTACCTGGAGAGGGATGAAGAGCTTCACATGCATTGTTGACATGGAACTTAAACTTTGTTGACATGGAACTTAAACTTTCTTCCATGTTGACATGGAACTTAAACTTGCTTCCCTCTGTTCCCTTGTTTATAGGATTACCCTGTTGCGCTCTGCATGCCCTCCTGGGTCTGCCGCAATGATTCAGCTGCTCTGCAGTCCTCAGCTTCATCACGGGGAAGCTTCTTCACCTAGCTGCTGCCAGCATGCTTTTGGCGACCCTGGGTGTCCTGTCAGCTGTTACAGGCCATTAAAGGATTTGTTTCTCGGTGTATGAAAAGGCTTAATTCAATTCTCATTCTCTCCTGGCATTCCTCGGAGGTGAGAGCGTCCCCTCAGCATGAATCCTCCAATGCCGCTAATTGACTTGAAAGTAGCTGGTGTCTCCTTGGAAATGTCACCCAGCCCTTTTCAAGTGCAATTCCAGGCAATCAGGATCAATATGTTTCTTTAGCTAAGGATATTAGCACATGACTGACAGCCCTGCGGCATTAGCTTATTCATATGGACTTTCAGATGCTCATTTTTCTTCCCTGTCTCAACTCCAGTCCTCGTAAGGAGAGCTTGGAGCCGAGCCATGCTACAGTTGTTCCCAGAGAACTGGTGGGTACTGGGCTGGCTCTCCCATACCTGCCCCAAATCCGTGAGTTGCTCTCACTCCCTGTCTCTCAGGTGAGTCAAAGTGCATTGCCCCACCCCCTTGCGCATCACGTCGTGGCCTCGAGGTGTTCCAGAAAGGACAGGGCTGAATTTCTCTGCCCGTGTTAATCAGCATGGTGCTTCCTTTGATGAAAGAAAAGGTGTCAGCATATTTTGGCAGCACCTTTACGCAGAAAATACTGCCAGTGTAGCTGTCCATCCTCAGATCCCTGCCCCCTTGAGCTCCCAGGGAGACTGGAGTCAGCAGCAGAGGACTTCCCTTGCTTTCCTCATCGCGTGGCAATTGTGGGGTGGTCCTGGTGCCCAAAATATTTGGGGTTTTCATTATGTCTTCCATCAGCTGGACATTCTTCTGCTTCCTTGCCTCAAAAACATTCATTAATTCATTTTCCCAGCACCCTGTGAGGAAGGGGCGTGCTGCTCTCTCTGCTTAGAAATGAGGGTGAAAGCACTGGGAAGTGAATTTAGAGGAGCTTACAAAAGCAGTTGAGACGGAGAATTTAATCTGAGCCCCGGTGGCCTCTGCCTTCCTTTCCTCTCTTTTAATAAGGCTGCCACAGCTGATGCATCCACTCTGCTCCCCTGGAGCAACCTCCCATCCCTTCTGCCCCTCAACTCTGCCTCTTTCCTCAGGAAGCAGAGGGGAACTCACCCCCTACTTTGGGAAACGCTCAGAAGTCTTACAAGCAACAACTCAGGAACAGATCATAGAATATTTAATGTTTCCAAAGGCAGAAGCTGAGTTGCTGAGAGACCAAGAGCCATGTCCTAGGTGAGATGACATTTCTCAAGCTTGGTTCTTCTGGGTCCCTCTTACCCTGCTAGCAAGCAGAGCTCCCAGCTCTCCTAGAGCTCCTCCCTGGCATGCTGGAGCTGCAGGGAAAATGAAGCTAGCTCCCAAGCAGCAAATATTAACACAGAGAAGGATGAGGTGTGCTGCACTGGAGTATTAGCAAAACTTTGAGGACTTCTCAGCCATGCTGTGAATTTGAGTGCAGGGCTGGTGATGGCACATCATCTGCCCCCACCTGGAATCTGTAACTTCTGCCGAGGCAGAGGTGGGGAATCTGTCCGGGAGCTGCTGAGAGCACGATCCCCAAAGGCACACCAAGAGAGAAACAAGAAACCCTGGAAGTTTTAATCTGTCTGGATACCTGCAGGTGTGCTGGCTTTCTGTGCCCTCTGGAATTAGGCAGTAAGGAGTTAAGGTGTGTGCCCCATGAGACGGCCAGAGAGCGCATCCCAAACTCCGGCAATCAGAGGCAAAGCAACAATTATTAACGCCTCGGCCTTTAATAATTAATTTAATTGTGGCAGGTCGCTTACACCCCCGGTTGTATTGTGAGCTCAATTCCAGAGCCATCAGAGTTGTCAGTCAGCAGGTCCATAGATCATGGCGACCTTAGCATCATGTCAAGGGGCCTCACTTCATCAGGGATAATGAGCATCTCCCATCGGTTCCTTCCCATCATTCATTTGAGATCCAGAAGTTCATCATGCAAATGACAAACAGTGTTAATTTTCTGCAAATAATTCCTCCAGATGTCCGCAGGATTCCAGCACTCTTTGCCCAGAACAGTAAAATATGTTTGTCTTCCTCCCTATAATTCATCACCAGGTCCACAAATCTCCCCAAAGTCTCTATAAACAAAGGAGGATGCAGAGTGCAGAGGATAATAGTTCACTGCAAACATGTCTCTGGGTGCCTCTGTGCTCCACACAAGAAAAGGAGTGGTGGAAGAGGTCCAGAAGCTTCTTCTCCAGTGAGCTGTGTTTGACTGCATTTAGTCTTGCAAATACAGTGAGTGGGATGGTCCGAGCCAAGCCTCACACAAGCAAAGTCGTTGTGGGAGTTGAAACTCAGGAGGAATATTTATGGGTTTGAAATCCAGGTCTTTCATTCTGGAATGGTTTCGTCTGGAGTGAAACTTTCTGCAAAACACATCTGCATCACTGGGAGCCTCTGCAGGAGATCCATGCTTTATCATGGATCTGCATCATGCTATGTTTTCTGATGAGTACTGAAGCAATTAGCCAGAGTTTACTGGATTCTCAGTTTACTGGATTCCAGATGCAACAAAAAATACATGAAGAGCTGAATTTCAGGGAGATTTGGGCCACAGAGCACAAGAAGTTTTGGCTAGGATGAATTTGAAGATATGATGCAGGAATTGGCTCCAGTCAGTGTATCTGGCTGGGAATAGGGCAGACCCATGAAGAGGCAGACAGAAAAATTACTGTATTTTTGACTCACACAAGAGGTCATCAGACAGCTAGGACCCAAATCCAAGGAGGGTGGTGCAAATCCTGAACTCCTTCCCATGTTCCAAGTAAAGTTGAGAAGAATTTGAGGCTACCCAGCTTCGCCTCGGGCTTGAAAAACTTCTGTACTTGAGATCTGTTTGCTTGGATATGTTTAAATGTATGTATTGTTTTATTTAGTTGGACACAGACAAAAACAAGGACATCCTAAAACTCATCCTCCTCTGGCTGCTGAGAACACCCAACCATGTGCTCCTGCCTTACCTTGGCATCCATCAAGTGCTAGAGCCAGCCTGGGGGCTCAGTCCTGAGCTCCAGCATGGAAATGGCCTGACCTGGAGACACATTAAGGATGGAGACACCAGCTCAGAGTGAGGCTTGTGTGTGCTGGAGGAGAGAGAGCATCCCAAGCTCTGGAAGGTCCTGTGAGGGCCCAGGTCCTGTAGGCATTGAGCTCTGCTCACAGAGAGCAGGTAGGCATTGCTCTCTGCTCTGCTGTTTCCCACCATGCTTAATAGGCCCAGCTTTGCTGTGGATTTTTCCTGTCCATTCGCCAGCTCCTGCCAGCCCTGGAAGCTGCTGCACCCTCCCCCTCCCTCCCTGGCCTTTTCACACTGGAAGGGTTTTTAAAGGTCCTTCTAAGCAGCAGCTGCTGTGTGGCTTT
>LTAT01001096.1:24092-39566 GCA_003286495.1 Chlorodrepanis virens | reverse complement strand
TTTTTTTTTTTTTTTTTTTGGTGTTTTTTATGATGGGCTGGAAATTAATTTCTTTTTCACTGGCATTGGACTATCCATTCCCCACGTCACAGTGCAGAATGAGCTCGTAACTCTCCTGACTGCCTCGTGGCTGAGTTATGGGGTCTTCTGCAGGGTAGCCCAAAGGGTTTAATTTAACAGTGGATGTTGGAGGAAAGCAATGGAGTTCTGACAACTGTCTAGTGCTTTTGCTGTCAGTGCACTTGGAAAATTTTCCTTAATATCTGACTGGAAGATTCCTTGTTTTAAATTAAGCTCAGGACTTGTCCTTCACATAGATGGGAAAAGGTGGATGTTGTTTTTTTTCCCCCTCCCTTCTCTTTTTGTTTGTCTGAAGATTGTAACCATGTCTCCATCCTCTCTAGACTGAGCATCACCAATGCTTTCCACCCCTCCTTGCCAACTGTCTCCTATATAGATTTCCAGTCACTGTTGTCTGTTTCCCTTGGACTGTCTCCAGTTGCTCACACCGTCTGGAAGATCAGCATCCCAAACTGGACAACAAATTCAAGCTGGGCCTGGAACAGCACGAAGGCACGCGAGGCTAACTTGGACTACTTGCACATGACATCTTTCTGTGCTCTGATCCTGGCTGTCCTTGGCATGATATTGAACTTCTTTTGGGGCAAGTGGGGTGAAGTGCTGTGGTTGCTGTCTGGGCCACCTGTGGTGGCCTCCTTGTCACCATACACGGACACTAATAAGGCCATCTGCTGTAGGAACCTGTGTCTCGGATCAGGGATGTTCGAGTGAGCTAATGTAAAAGGACAAAAGATGCCTGTTGCTTGCAGGAGCTGGAGCTTGTTAACCCCCCTGCAGATGCTCCTCCAGGTGCTTTCCTTCATGAGACTATTCACAGCCTGGTTTAATGTGCCTGTTAATGGTGAAATTGGTGGGGTTGTGTCCACTGGAGAGCTCTTCTCCTCACAGAACTGTGGAGGAGCCATGCAGAAAGAAACAAAATCCTTGGTTTTTCCTCATCCCTAGCTCTGCTTTTCTGTAATTTACCCCTACAACCATCAGCAGACTTCATGTTTTTTAAGGCCCAGCTCATTTTTGGTCCCCTTAATGAGTAATAACATCTTAAGGGCGTTGTCCCATGGCTTTGTCTCTCTCAAGGCAGCATCTAATCCTGTAGTATTTGCTCAGCAGAATGGTGACTGGCTTTCCTGGACTTGCATGGAGGACATGGTATGGATCCAAGTGCAGTTGGAGTAGTGCAGTTCAGGAGCAGGGCTCTTGCACGAGGGTGACTAATACAACTTGTTATGTTGGAAAAACCTCTTAGATCATCAAGTCCGACTGTTAACCCAGCAGTAAAAAGCCCACAAATGTCTTGTGGACTAAACTATGTCCCCGGGTGCTACATCTATAGGTTTATTGAACACATCTAAGGATAGTGATTCCACCACTTTCCTGGTTTGCCTGTTCCAGTTCCAGCACTGTTCCAGTGCTTGAACACCCTTTCAGTGAAGAAATTTCTCCTCATATCCAATCTACACCTCCCTTGGCACAGCTTGAGGCCACTTCCTCTTGTCCCATCTTTATTCCCTGGGGGCAGAGCTTGACCCCTACCTGGCTACAGCCTCCTGTTGGGGAATTGTGGAGAGTGAGAATATCCCTCCAGGGGCTCTTTTTCTCCTGGTTGAAGAGCCCCAGCTCCCTCAGCTGGTCCTCATTGGTCTTGGTCCTCCTTCTTGACTTTGGGGTGTGGAGAGCAAAGCTGAGGCATTGGTTGTGAAGCAGGGTGGCAAATGAGAGTCATGATCAAGAGAGAATTTGTTATGGTTGTTTGTAGGCCAGCCTGGCTGGAGGTGGAGGGAAGGGTGGATCCAACCAACAGCTGGAAAAGCTGAGTAGGAGGCCTGAACCTCCTGAGGGAAGGAGGGACTGAGATCCTTGAGTTGTTCTCCTCCTGTTCAGGATTGGGCATGGATGTGACACACCCGGGAGACCTTACAGCATTCTAGCAGTAGGGATGGAAATGCAGATGTATTCTGAGGTCCTGGAGTTACAACTCCTCGGGTGATGCTTGTGTAACACCTCTCAGAGAACCTGAGAAATCCCTCTTGTTTCTGAGGAGTTCACACCCAGCAGGGAAAGGAAATCAGGATAACTGGCTTGTCTTGCCTTCAGCTGTGTATTTGAGGCAATCATCTCTTTCTGGCACCACTTGGGCACCACAAGTTCTGTGGGACAGCACCTGTCTCTACCTCAAACTCATCTCCTGGAATCAGGCGATTAGATGAGACTCTTTTTCATCTAAGTGCTTTTTGTTTTGCTTTCTAATCTGTGGAGGGAAGCTGGCAGATGTCATCTTTAAAGGTGAGGAAAATGGAGCCAACATTTTGTATTCCAGAAATCTCATTATTTTCCAACTAATATAATGATTTTGGATGCTTGGGGTTTGGCAACGGTGCAAGGGTCATTGCTGAACAAAGCAGAAGCAGGCCCATCCTGGAGAAGCCTGCCTGGGTAAAATAAGCATTTTCTAAGAGGAGAAAACATGAATTCTCTGGGTCATGTCAAGGAATGAGGCCTTGTGGGTAATTTCCCTTTGGCTCTGACTAGATGAAAGCTTTTATAAAAGGAAAAAGTGTGTTTTAAGAAGTTACTTGATACTTATCTGTCCTGAGTGCTTTTCCCAGGCTGGATTTGGGAAGGGATTATCTCGGATTTTCATTTAGTTCTGAAATCCTGGGTATTGGTTTTATAAACTAAAACCCCTTCGCAGCAGGTTGCTTGTTCTGTCTTGTTGTTTTAGCTTGATGCCTGGGAAGGAATTTAAATTTCCTGAACGGATGGAGCCTGCGCCTCGCTGGGGTAAATCAGCATCGTTCAAATTTTTAAAGGCAGATGCAGCAATACTGGCAGCTGAGGATCTGGCTTACTTTGATTAAAATCTGATCAAGATTACTCAGCCTTGCCAAGGGACTTGGATTACCAGTCTATAAAAAGAAGAGGAGGAGAGGAGAGGACATTAAATATAAAAATAATCCAATGAAAGACGTTAAGCTAAACTCACTGCAAATTGAACAATAATGAAAACATCCTCCTTAAGCAGGTGGAGGGCAGCAGGGCTTGCAGGCAAGCAGGAGGCTTGGAGGTGGGGTTGAGGTAGAATTATTGCCCTGGGGTTTCTCATGGGCATGGCCTCAGCTTTTAAAGGCAGATTTTTTTTCAAAGGAGGGCCTTGCTCATTAAAAAACCCCAAGGAAGCGCTGTGGGAGGAGATGTGGGTGACAAATCCTTCGGAAAATCCTTGCCTCTGCTTCCTCAGGAGACCTGGGCTAGTGCCAAATCTCACTAGCAAAGTGGTGATTGAAGCTGAGGAACAGAAAATCAACTCTCTTACAGATTGCAGAATGTGAAATGTGCTTTTGTCTTTAGGGCTTTTTACAGGGGTTGAATTTCAACTCTTCCCTGCCATCACAGCATTTTTTTCACCCTGGTTCTTCATTACTTTTTAAATGTAAAGCATACTCAAGGAATGTTATTATGCCATGGGATTAGGCTTGATAGCCAGTGACTGATGGGGACACTGCACCAAGCTCATTGCTTGCTGAGGCGTTTCAGGAGTCTGTCCAAACATTTGGCACGTGTCTAGATTTCCCAAGATTTCTTATGCTTATGGTCTCCAAACCGTGGTCTAATGGGAAGTGTCCCTTCCCATGGCATGGGCTTGAAACTAGATGGTTTTTAAGGTCCCTTCCAACCCAAACCATGATTCCCCGTGCCCCTGTGAAGTGCTGTAGCTATTAGTAGGTCAGGCACACTTGGGTCCTAAACTTGTTGGCTTTTGAAGCCCCCAAATCCCACTGAGATCAGCAGGTTTTCCCCTTCTCTTTATGCAGCATGCTGGCTAGCTGGAATGGGAAGGAAGCACATCCCTTGGTGATCTCTGTAGAAGGCATGTGGGTGGAAGGAGATCTGTGGGGGTTGCAGGACTTGAGTGTCCTTTTGACAGGCTACAGTGAGCAGGATGCACGGAGAGCTGGCTGGTCTGATACTGGAAGGTGCTTTGACTGTGTCAGAGGACTCTGGGAGCCTGGAGAGCAGGGCTCTTAAAATAGTCATAGAATCCTCACATGGTTTGGGTTGGAAGGGACCCCAAAGATCATCTATTTCCACCCTCCCTGCCACGGCTGGGGGAGGTGACTTCAAGTGACACATCTCAGACTGCTGGAGGGAAGGCGACGGGGTGGCTGTGGGACCTCCTGGGCAATTGTGCACAGGATGGTCAGGGACATTGCCTGGGTGCCCCAGCAGTGATGGCAGTCTGTCCCTTTTTCTTTAATCAGAATGAGGGTCGGATGAGGATAAGATTGTGTTTTAATAAATATTTGTTAGCAAGTGCCTTCCCCTCCCCCCTCCCCTCTAATATTGTTCATTCGCCTTGCAGGAACACGTGCACTGTTCAGCTTCTGTTGCTCCATGTGTCGTGCTCCATTACTCCGTCTCACAGAGCAGGAGGAACACTGCCAAGGCTTTTTCTGGGAATTTGCTCTGGTCCTGCTACTTCCCTGGTGGTGCTCAACTGATGTGGTTTGTTTGCAGGGGGAATAAAATGCTCAGCTGTCAGCTCCTGAATGGCCTGTCAGAGACCAGGGCAAGGACCAGCCCCTCCTTCAGCTCTGTGTTGCACAGCCATGGTAAGTTTTGGGCTGTGACTTTTGGGAGAGAAAAGTTGCTAAGCAATAAATGTGACCTTCTCACTGTGTTTTAAAAGATGTGAGACTTAGCTTAAGGCATCCTTAGGATAAAGGTTCTTCCCCACAACCTTTCTCCAGTGCAAAAACAGGGTCTGCAAGTGGCTGTGATAGCCTGTGAAGAGGCAGCCCTGTCTAAGGTGTGATTGTACTCTCAGGGGGTGTGAAACAGTGTTTAAAAACATGGATAATTGAAATGCACTGGTGAGCATGTTTTTCAAGCCCTTGCTTTCTTGCTGGAAACAAGATTATCCTTACCCAGACTAAGTAGCTGCAGGGAAGGTGGAGCAGCAGTGGTGCCTGGGCCGTGCCTTTGTTAACTTGAGGCTGAATTTCTGATGACTCAGAAGGGATCCCAGCAGCCCCTCAGCTGTTTGCAGGTCTGAGGACCAGTGGTACTGTGCTTATGAACCGGCACTGCATTGAGCAGGGCTGGGACCAAAAGCCACCTCAGTCTCAAACTACCTATAAAGTGAAGCAGCTGATGGTTCCCAAGTGTCAGGTTTGCACTCACAGGCAAGTTCCAGAGAAATAATAAGGCAGATGCTTATTATTTAATAAGAAGGTTCTTGCTGCTTTTTTCAGTTTCTTTCAGGCCATGGGAGGGAGCAGGGGAAAATTGAACCATCTGATGTACATTAGTAATGAGAAATTAATGTTGTGCATGAACAGGGGCTTTATTACTGCAGGAGCTGGTGATACTGTCTATCTTATACTTTCTGATTTATAATTCCTTCATGATCTGGAGTCTTTGGCCAAACATCTTTGTACACAAAGCCTGACGAATTGGATGGGAAAACCCCTTTTTTCACGGGACATGCCTGCAAACCTCTGCTGCCAGGTCACAGCAGCTTCAGAGCATTTGGTAAGCAGTGGTCAGTAGTTTGTGTAGCTCCACAACCCACACCTGTGCCTGCAGCATTCTTGGCTTGCAGAGCCTCTGTGCTCACTCAAGAGGTGTTTCCCCTCAGCTCTGGTTCTTCAGGTTGTTCTCTGAGCTGTGCTTAAACCCTCTGTCCTGCCTGGATTTCTTCTCTCCAAGAGCTGGACAGGGCAGCTGCCCATGCTCAGTTGCAGCACCCTTCCTTCTTGCCTTTTTGCCCTGAGAAAAGAGGATTAATGTGGGTTTGGCTCCTCTTTGCCCACCCCTGATAACTTTCCACCCTGATGGCTGATTGCAGCTTTGTATGTCAGAGACCTTAAAGATAACAAGCTCCTACCAGCTTGATATAAATAGATGGCCAGGGAGAAGACTTTATCTTTGCCCCTCTGTGCCAAAGGACTTCAATCCTTATCAGTGCAAGAGCATCTGTGTGTGAGAGAATGAGGAACAGAGATGTCATGGATGCCTCGGGGGAAAACTGGTCTTGGAGACAGTACACTATTGCATCCTGCAGAATCCTACTGGGACATGTAACTCCATGAGAAATGGAAGTATTGCTGGCCCTGCCAGGGGCTGAGCACTGTGTGAGGCTTTCTGTTGTTTGTTTTCCCTGCGTCCTTTAATCAGAGACTAGAAGAAGTGATGTGTGTGGTGTTGCCAGCCCGACTTTAACCGGGAAGCACAGGGACATGTGCCTGGTACTGGAGCAGAGGATTGCAGCCTGATTCCCAGGGGGTTGAGGCTGTTTTAGCCTCTAGCTGGTTGATGGGGCATCTTTCTCCTCCAGCAGCACTTGTTTTCCCTGGGGAATAGCCCCTGTTTCTAGGATAGTCCTCCAGCTCATCACCCAGCTCCCTTCCTGCCCTCTTTGCCTTTTGCAGAAAGCTGTTTAATCAGGGGTGTATCAAAATCCATCTGTCTACACCGGTGTCAACAACTTGGCTTCAGGGACATTTTAAATCATTTTCTAACTGAATTCTGTAATGGGTTTTATTGCTGAGAGAATGGAAAACAGGGCAGCAAAGGTGGTTTAATTACATCTGATTGTGGCATCTTGCAGACTTGCCCTGTCAGTTGTTCTGGCACAGCACCATTTAGAGCCTGCTTTTGCCAGCATGGGCACATTAGCTGGAGGGGGGGTTACTGATCACAGAGGAAATCATTGATATTTTACTACTGACATTATCTTGGAGCTGTATCTTCTTTTTCTACCTTGCTTTTGTGGCATCAGCTTCTCCTGCTTTAGAGGATTCCAGTCCTATATCATGTCATTTGGGGGCAGTGAAAACCAGCCACCTGCCCTGTTATTGTATGGGCATCATACTGGGGTGGAGCAGAAGTGCTTTGCTTGCTCTGAAGAGAAGCTGTGTTGCTGCAAGTGAAATATCTCTCTGAACCCTTTCCCCAGCTCACATCTTGGTTTCACAGCCTGTTAACATATAAACAGCTCTCCTTTTTCTGGGTCAGGCAGGGGAAGATTGAAATGCTGTCTCCAGGAAGACTATTTGGGGAAAGAAGGAGGGAATGTGACAGGGAAAGGCTGAGGGTCTCACAAGGCTGAAACACCCTTGTCAGACCCATGGGACTGGATCAGCAGGAGGAGTAAGTCCTGGACAGGCAGGGGTGTAGTAGATGCAGTAAAGCACATTTTTGGAAGTGTCTGCTCACCACACAAGAGGAGCTCCAGCTGGGTACCGGTGGGAATGCCAAGAACTATTGTATCTGTACACATTTAAGGTGTATTTTCACTGACACTCAGAGCTCATGGTCTCTGCAGTGATGCCTACGTGTTTTCTGGAGCATTCAGCAGGTAGCAGCTCCCAGTGCCCATACTTTGAGTTGCCATTTCAAACTGCTTAACAGGTTTGAATCTAACCTGCGGTCTGGAGGAATGGGAGTCCCAGGAGGAGGAGGGCAGAGCTGATATCATTTTTCTACATGACTGCTAATATTGTTTCCATTCTTTCCAAAGCTTTTGGCTATGATTTAACAGGTAGCTCAATCCTCAATATCCACAATTTTTCAATGTTGGAAAGTGTCTGTGTTCCTGACAACACTCATCTCTGTCATTTCCTCCTCTTAATAGTTGTAAGCTCAGCTGCAGATGAGAAGTGCTTTGTTTGTGACTCCTGGGTGCTCTGCACTTGATGCATCTACCACAGATGCAGGGCAAACTCTGCTCCTCCCGTCTGGCCTGGCTTGCAGTGATGGATTAAGTGGGTAAGTAATAGAGTGGTAATGAGATAACCACTGACATCAAGCATTAACGTGGGAATAAATGAAGTTACCAGCCAGAACTAATGGCCTGAACTATCACTGGGTTGTAATTAATGAGTGTGGTGGCTGAGATTTACAAGGATATTTTAGGATGCTCCTTGCATGCAGCTTTGGGTTTTATGGCTTGCTTGGAGAGAAATTGGTTAATGCCAAGAACTTAATGAATGGGCAGAAGCTGTTCTTTGTCAGTTTGAAGTGCCCTTCTTGTGGAAGAGGCCAGAATGGCACATGTGGAATATCTGCCTTTTCATTACTTCAGGGACTGCAGGAGGGTAGGATGCTGTGGCCTCTCAATCTCTCAACCTCTCAGTGCGAGGTATCTTGCAGCTCTTGTTTCTTCTGTTTTATTAGGTCAGAGTAGGAGGAGTCCTGGTGAAGCAGTGCCTCTGAAGTGAACCTATGGACAAGTTCTGTATGTAGAAGAGATTGCCCTTAATGTGGGTTCTCCACCTAAGACCCCTGAACTGAGCAATGACAAGCTGGGACTTCTGTTTTTTTCTTCAAATCTTCTCCTTCTTGCTGCTCTGATGTCCATGTGATCCAACTGCCTGTACCTCATGCAGGAGTTTCCTGGAGCAGGAAATGAGGTGTCCATGCCCAGAGGGCTTTGCCTGGAGACCCAGCCCTCCCTGCTCATGCAGCTTTCTGGGTGTGTGACCCTGCTTAATGCTTCTCAGACATGTAAGAAACATTTCGGGGTGGTTGCTAGGCTGTGGCAGGAAACACAGCAGAGCAGTCAAAATTCTTCATGATAATTGGTGGGAATACTCCAGCCACTTCATTGCCGCCTTCCTCATCTTTCCATGGCAACCCTCCCTCTACAGCAGCCCAGGTGCTTGTGGTTGGATAGAGTAGGAGTTGCTGAGTCCTCTGTCTTCCAAATCACCCCTTGGAGCATGGAAGGAACATCTGTACTTTTAAAGTATGGGCATCATGTGATACAACAAATATCTTCACTTGCTCTAGCCACATTCCTTTTTTATGCTGGCAGAGACAAAAAACTTTGGAAACATGCCTGAATCAGACCCTTGCATTTCTTTGGTGGAAAGAGCTGTTATCTTGTTTTCTAATGGGGAGAGAAAGGTGCAGAAAAACCTGAGTGTTTCTTTCCATTCCCATGGTCTGAGCCACCACACCTCTCTGTGCTGGAGAGAGGAGTGGGACCATACTCAGCCTCTGGTGAGCAAAGGGAAGGACAACCTTTTTCTCTCTGGCAGAGACAGCCTGGATGGAGCTGTGATGTCTCCTACAGGAAGCCAGGATGGTGGCTGGAAGGAACAGAGTTGAGAGAGGGGTCAGGAACTGCCTCATCCTCATTTCTGTCCCCTGCTGTACACAAGGGACACAAGACAAGACACACAGGGAAACTGCCTTTTGGATGGTGCCCAGCTTTGCCAGCATGGGCAGAGTTGGGCATTGCAGAGCAGAGGCATCTTCCTGCTCCCCACTTCTCTGAAACATTCTTCCATGGATGTTCTAGTACCATTATATTTTCCCAGACCTGTTTTATAGGCATTTTTAAAGATTCCAAGGGAAAATGAGACTCAACTGGCCACTGGTAAACCCAGCCCAAAGCCTCCCAGACTTGGGGAGCTTGCCACCTTGTCTGGAAGCATTGCTTATCCTTGGTGCAGGCTATGTAGTTGCCTTCCATGTTGAAAAGGAAGAGGAAGAAACTTCCATCAGGTTCAGAAATTCCTTCCCATGCTGAACAGGAGGAAGAAATTTCCACTTGCTGGGCCAGCACAAGCCAAGACCAGAATGAACAAAGAATGGACAGTGTATTTAGGAATATGTAAATCCTTCTCCCCCAGCCTTGGGGAGTTTATTGCCCTCCACCAAGTACACAGTGTGGCTGTAATTCCTGAGCAGCCCAGGCAGGCTGTTAAATGACAAGGGAAAATTACCCAGTCTGTTCTCCAGAAGGCAAGTGAGTAGGCATTTTCCTCCAACTGGTTCAGGACAAAGTTAATGTAGGGAAAGCCATTAAAATTAATGCTGGTAAACAAGAATAAAAACCAGCAGGGTTTTAACAAAATTTGGACCAGATTGGGTTTCCCAGCTGTCGTGTTGCACACTGTCTTAAAGGCAGGGGGCAGAGGGAGGGGGTAAGCTGAGTTTACAAAAGTCTTACTGGAGAGGCTGTAGGGTTGGGGCTGGGGCATCTGGGCTCATTTGGCACTATCTTTATGGTCCAGCCCTCTAATCCCTTCAGGCTGACTGTCTTTTTCTGGGAAGCAGTGATGCTGGTTTCTCCAAAAGTCATGATATGTTTTATATATTCTTGCAATTAATTCTGCTCTTCTCCAGAGGCTGCCCTCCCCATTCAAGCCCTGCTTCAGGGCTCTGGCAATGTGTCCACATGGCTGCTGGCTGCAGGTGTTTTGTGTGAGCTGGTTTGGGAGCAGATCTTGGGCTGCTGGGGCAGTGACTTGCTCTAAGAAACTTATCCTAAGTTCAGAAGGGAAAGGTATAAAGAGGCACAGCTGTGTGTTACTGCTCTCTTCTAGGTAAACAGCTTTTTCCAACCCCACAGGGTGCTAACACGAGCTAGGCAGCTTCTCCAGAATGTTTGGTGGACTTGACACACTTTGGAGTAAGTCAAATCTAGTATAACCAATCCAAAATTTCTAGCCCCAGACTAGAAGTAATGCCCCATATTTTCAGGTGGCTTGTGGTGGTGATGGTACTGGTGAGAAGGGAGAGGTACAAAAGCAGTCAGACACTTTCCTGCAGTGTCTGAAGGAGCTGGATTGTATTTTTGGAAAAAAGGCAAGAGCCTGAGCATCTTCAGCACAGATGCCAACATCGATAGAAAACTTTCTGCTCCACAAGTCAGTGAAAACAACAGCAGAAATATCCTTTAATTCCTCAAAAAATATCATATCCCTTGTATATCTTCCTAATGAGGTTGTGTTTGCTCAGAGCTCAATGGTTTTGATGGTCCTGTCCTGGATGGTCAGGTTCTACAGGTTGGGTGGGCTCTGGAATGTCCATGCAGCAACTCACAGAGCCAAGTGGAGCTGCTGAGATAAGGAGATGTGACGCCTCCAGCCCAGCAGGGAGCTAGAGCTGGATGTCTGAAATTATTCTCTGTGAAGAGAAGGAGGAGAGTGTGGACAGGTCACGCCTCTTGCTGGAACAGAAAGCAGTGTGGAGAGAGGCCCAACACACAAATCTTCTTTTGGAGCCCTGTGGGAATCCACAGGCTGCCTCTGTGGGGAGGCATCAGCCCCTTTTCACCAGCCAAGCTGCTGTCAGGTTGGTGTCTCAGAGGTGGAGAGCTTTCTTTTGTTTTTCATGAGACATCACCAAAGGGCAGGGGTGACAGAATTATTTTTGTGGAAGTAACTATGTGAACCATTTTTTTCTTTATTTGGATTATTTGAAAGCTAAAACTGTTCATGGGTTTTAAAATGCATGTCCCCTCCAGGTTGCTTTACTTTGTTTTGTTTCTTATTCCCTCTCCCTTATTCCTCAGAGGGAACCATCCAAACCTACACAGTGTGTTATTTCTTTGAGAAATGCAATCATTTTGCAGTCAAACCTAGGCTGGAAATGCTGCTGGTGATTCATTTGTCTGAGAAATTTAAAAAGGCTTGGATGGAACAGAAACCAGGCTGGTTCAGGGAGAGTTTTCTTGTGTGTGAAGACCCACTTCAGCGGGGGAGCTCTTTTTTATTGGAAAAAGAAGTTTTTATAGGCTTTGTTTGGGAGACTTGGGCTCCAGCCATTCTTCTGTTGCAGCTTTTTGTATGGTACCAAGATCTGGAGCCTGGCTACCCCAGTTCCTGCTGCCCACACCTGCTGCATTGCAGAGTTCCACGATTCCGTTGCCAGTTCCATGATTCCTTTGTTCTCTAGGGTCACTGCTTCTGCAGGGTGGGATGGATGTGATGCCATTTTTTGCCTTGACTGTACTTTGCCTCACAAGTCTTTCCCAAACACAAGTATCATAAGGATGCACTGCTGTGTCCTGAGGGCAGCAGGCATCTCCTGCTATCACATGGTGAGGGATCCAGGCCCTACATTCATCTTTACGGTCTGCTCAAGCTCCTCCTCACCAAGAACCTCTTTCTGAAGTTTCCCAGCATCCAGCAAGGTTCAGAGCTAGGCAGGAAGGCAGCTTGATGGCTGGTAACCACCACAAGTCCCCTGCAGAACATCTTTTTGGCCTTCAGTTTCCCATCTATAAGCCAAGCATTTTTAAATGGTGTGCTCTTTGAGACATGGCTTTCTGTTCCCTCAGACACAGGGACTTGGGGAAAACCTCCAGGCAGCAGCTGAAATCAGATGAGCTGATCTTGGGTTTCTGTGGTTGAAATGACTCTTAAGGTATCAGAAAGTCTTTTTCTCAGCCCTGCAATGGAAGAAGAAGTCGAGATTCATTGGTTTTGCTTTCCAAGGTTGTTTATTTTCTCTTATCTGTTCCTGCTGAGATCTGTCCAGCAGGTTGGGTTGTGGCACTGCCCTTGGTGTGGTGTTAACATTTTATACTAAGTACTACATGTACTTTATTTACAATAATTTCCCAATACCTATCCCCTATGTTAGACAGTCTGTCTCTACTCTAAACCAATCAGTGTCACCATCACAGCAGAAGATGGAGGACAAGAAAAAAAACAGGACACGCCCAGACTCCTCCATCTTGCCTCTTGAACCCCCATTCTAAATCCCCAAAATTCTACTTTTTCACCCTGTGACAAATTAACTATCATCCTACTCAAACTCTTGTGCCTTGTTACTCTTCACACAAAGTTGGTAATTGTTTCCATGGGCTAAAATCAAAGGCACAGGTGTCTTTGACTCTGTGCCAAGGTCTCTGAGCCGCCTGCCAGGGTCTCGAATTACCCAGGGCAGCCAGAGGAATGTCCTGGGTTCTGACAAGCTGATATGTCATATGCCAAGAGTAATCCCAGTTTTTGAGGGCTGTTCTTAACATCTCCATGGATTTCCCAGAGTTAGCTTGATTGGAGGCAAGGAGTACCATGGAAACAGGACTGGCTGAGAGGCTTGGGCAGTGGGGAGGCTTTGCAGGGGTGAGGAGTGGTGGCAAGTGCCAGTCTGCGTGGAAATAGAGCCAGAAGTGGGCTGGATAGAGGAGACTACCACTCATTTAATGACTGCTGAGAGAGCTGCCACCACTGCTGCCTAGTGCTGGCCAGACCCATGGTGTGACTGCTCATCTCCAGTCCCCTGTGCCTCCCATGCTGCTGTTCCTATAAATAGCCCGGTGGGAAGCAGAGCATGGAGCCGCCACAGATGGCCCCCAGTTACACGTGCAGTGGTGTGTGAGGTCCCAGTGAGGAGCTGTCAATACTTTGCCTCGAGCCAGCCATGAAACCTCATTAAAAATGGTGTCCTCTTCCTTCACCCCCCCTCACCCCCTGGCTTCCCACTCCGCCTCGCCTGCGTTCAGGCACCCCTATTAAACATGCACTCCCAAGCAAGGAGCGCTGACTTTCCCTTAATTGAGGCATAATAATTAGAGCATTAACACATTAGGAGGGTGAGACAGCATGTTTAGCTTTTGTGATTAATTATGTGAGGATTGTAATAAGTTGTTAAGACATTAATTACTCTGGCATGTTTATTGCTCTTTATTGCAGAACAGACTTGGTAGCAGCAAGTGCTGGCTCGTCTGGAAATAGAGTGAGAAGTGGTCTGATGGGAGCAGACCACCTACTCCTCCTCCAAACAGTGAGCTGCTGCTGGTGGCAACAAGGTGGGCAAATCCCCCTGGCTGTGCCTTGGTGACCAAACAGGTTGTTTTTTTCCCCACAAATGGATATAGAAATAGTTCCTGAGTCCCTTAGGACAGTCCAGGACCTGGAAAGTCCTTTCTGATCTTTTCATCTGGATTTTTCTCCTCTTTGAAATGAAGTGTTTTCTTCCTGGTGCTTTGAGCTCCCCCTGATTTGGATCATTGTGTTGCCAAGTTTGATTAGCACTGCTCAGTCTCTGTCTGGATCTTACCAGGAAGGTGTTCTGCATTAAAGACAGGCTGAAGTTTGGAGCATCAGCAGAGGCCAAGGAATGAACCAGGGCTCCACTGTCCTCCCTCACCCTGCTATTGGATGAGTTTTCCTTTGGAGCTTGGGGCAGTAGGTTAGGGGAGGGGTTGGAGAGATTTGCTCTGCTGTAGCCTCCTATTTGCACAGCAAGCTCCTCTGTGTCCCCAAGACAGCTCCAAATGGGTCAGACATGCTGGGGCTGATGGCAGAGTTCAGGCCTGGAGGATGACTGGTTCCTGTGTGTCCCTGAAAGTCTGAGAAAGAGAAAACACAATGTCGTAAAAAAAACGTCATCAAACCAGCAGGGTGACGTGGTGAACCTGTTCCCAGTCTTCGCTCTTCCCATGAAATACTCATGCTGAGGGATCCTCCCTGCCCAACCTCTCCTTGCAGTTATCTGGCTGGGAGGAACACAGGAAACGTGATGACAGCCCCAACACCTGCCAGAGATAAAGAAATTTGGGAATATTATGAAAAACAAGAGGGTGGGGAAGCCATAGGGGCAGTGTGTTGATATCAATTTCCTTTGGGACCCCTGAAACCCAATGTTTCCTGTCTCTAGGCTGTTCTGTGTCCTCACGTTATTGCAACACTTGCCTGTGCCTGATGGATGCAGGGGGCAGGAGTGGGGGATCCTCTGTTGCCTCTTTTTAGAGTTAAAACACAAGATGATCCTGACAGCTCTTTGTCCTTCCAGGACTGTCCCAGTGGTCACTTTCCCTGTGGCTTCTACCAGCTCAAGCCAGTGTCGCTGTCACTCAGTTGTGTGAATGGCTGTGGAGGAAAATTCCCTTCCCTGTGTACAATCTGGGATCTGTCTTGTGTCAGCTGAATGTGATTTGCTGCCTTCAGCCCCTCAGAGCCTGGTCTGGCCCTCTCTAGCCCAGCCTGGGACTAGCATTCACTGTCAGGGCCTTGCTCTCTGCATTCAGAGTGTGGGACGTGCCAGCCTGGCACTCCCTGCTCTGCCCTGGGGACAAGGCAGGTCATGACTTATGCATTTTATCATTACAAAGAGAATTTCCTCTAGGTGTGTGCAATAAGACAGTGGGGCTGACCTGTGATCCTGGCACTGAGCAGCGTTAATGACTCCCCTTTGCAGGTAATAAGCAGCAAATGTACACATTTTGGGAAGATCTGAATATTTTTTTCTCTTTTTAAGACTGTTGTCTTCCTAGGCCAGACTTAATTAGCAGACCTCATTATTTCCTGAAATGTAACTTGACTTCTATTGAATGAGAATTGTTCAGTGGATGGGAAGCAGCAGAGCAGTGCTGCAATATTCATATTGTTTTAATTGCAACATTAACATTTCATGCCGCTCTTGGCACACTTTCAGGTGCGGCCCTTCAGCTCAGTGCCACACTCTGAAAGGTTGGATCAGAACAATTAGGATAGAGTGACTGGATTTCTGGATTTTTTTTTTTTTCCCTTCTATTTTAATGAACATAAGCTTGAATTCAGTCCCCATCCCTCCTTTTGTTGGGCAGAACAGGGAGTCACCACCCCTGGAGTGAAAATCCCTTTTTTTTTTTTTTTTTTTTTTTTTTTT
>LTAT01001096.1:0-24082 GCA_003286495.1 Chlorodrepanis virens | reverse complement strand
TTTTTTTTTTTTTTTTTTTTTTTTTTTTTTTTTAGTAAAGGATGTGCTGTAGCACATGTTTAAATTGTCTTTTTGTGGAGCTGAAGCCCCACAGGTACAAGTGATATGTGATCCACCAGGCTGAAGGCACCTCCTGGGAGTTGACCTTTACCAAGTGAATCAGAGAAGTCCCAAAATGTGTCTGGCCAGCTGGGATAGTGTCACAAATGAGCTGGAGGGAAAAAGGTTATTTCTCACTTCTCAGTTTCTGCCAGGGCTCTGGAATGCCTGAGGCTGGAAATGACTCTCGGAACAGATACTGACTGGGTGAGCAGTGCAGATCCTAAATGAGCACAGGGATCACCCTGCTCCATCCCCAAACTGCATACAGGGCTGGGCTTTCGACAGAAGGGTCAGCACTGAAATGCTGGGCTCAACCTGAGCAAAGTTGTATCACACTGGGGATGTGAGAACATTAATTGACTCTAAGGGAGAACCAGGAGGCTGCTGTATCCCCTTCAGAAGGAAGAAGAAAGGTTTCTGAGGCTCACTCTTTCCTTCTGGGGGAAGGACACCCATGCTGCTGCCTGCTTGCCCTGTGCAGGCTCTGGCAGGTCTGTGCTGGGGCTGGTGGGCAGCAAGGACCTGTGTGTGGAGGAATGGGCTCCCTCTCAAGCACCACCCATCAGTCAACAGCTAAAGAGCAGCTTGATGTGTAAGTGATCCTGCTGAGAGCTCTCCAGGCACTGCTCCGACTCTGGGCTGCCTTCCTGGCATCTCCTGGCAGCAGCCTATGGGTGAAACGTGGTTCTGGAAGGTGAAATCTCTGTCCATGCAGTGGAGAAGCAATGGGAGAGCTGTGGGGGTGAGGGAGCTGCTCAGCCCATCAGTTCTCCCTCTTGGAGATGGGCATGACACTTCCATTTAGGCAGCACCTGAACTCATCCATGGTTCTGGGGTGGTAATTAAGGATGGTAATGCAGAAGAATTTCAGCTTGGTCTCTGGAAGGAGGACAAGGAAGGGCACACATTCCATTTCCATGGGCTTTCCAAAGGCTCAGATGCCATCTTAGCTGACTGGCTCTCCTATCAGCCAAACAGGTCTGGAACCTTCTCCTGTTGGTACAACGTGCAGTGGGATCCATGACACATCTTCTCTGGATGTACCGTTTGGGTTTGGAGTCTCTGCTGTCCAGTAAGTTAATTGTGCTGAATGGAGCATCTCCCTTCCCTGGGATATTTATGGCATCTCTCCCACACAAGTTGTCTGATGTCTAATAAGGGATGATACACTACAGTTTGGATGGTGCTAATAATGTCTCTCCTCTGTTTGGTAATCTGTTCCCATGAAATTTATAGACTCTGACTGTCTCCAAGACCTCTGTTACTCTGTCACATCAGCTTGAAATCTGTTTGCAGTGTCAGGAGTTGCTGGGGAGTGGGCAGAGGACAGACGGATGCAGCAGGATTGCATTTGCCTTGCGCTCCTTGGGAAATCAGGCTGGAAATGCGCAGATCCGGGCACGGGGGCAGCTGAGGCTCGGCTCACGGGGTTGGTGCTCGGGAAAGCAATCGGGCGGTGTGGGAGGAAGGCGATGAGCACGGAGCACTCCGCCCCTGCCGCTCCTCGGGCACGTTCGAGCTGCCTGGGGCGAGCAGCGAGAGCCCAGCGTGGCCCCAGTGGGAAACAGCCCCCGCGGAGTATGAACGAGCCAGCCCGGAGCTCTTGGCTGCTGTGAGGAATTGCCTGGCTAAAGGATAATGAATGCCACAGCAGGAGACAGAGCGTTTCTCTGAGGCCATTCATCCCCTTTATCACCCTGCTAACAAGTCCCAGAGCGACTTTAGAGAGACTTCTCTGGAGCAGCACCATCCCTCAGCCGCGCTGCTGGCTGGGTGCTGCGGGGCAGGGGTACTGCGTGTGGAAGGAGGGCTCAGCAGGAAAACCACGGAGCATCTCTCAAATAACAGCCCCGGGTCTGGATCTCTGCTCTGGGGACTGTGCCTTGGCTTGGCTTTGGTTTGGCTGGCACCATGCCCTCCTTCAGGCCCTGCGTGGTGCCAACTGGGAGATCCAGATGTAAAAGACAAGCATGCATCTTTTTTAAAGTACTTCTGGGCAGCACCTGCAGCACCCTTAGGAGGATTGCTCCATCCTCACTCCCAGCTTGCCTAAGATTTAAGATCTGTAAGATTTATACAAGACCCAGGAGGAGTTTGGGGCCGCCAGCATGTAGGTGAGTTGGTTCTGCTTCACTTGCAGCACAGCTGAGGCTGTGTGTGAGCCTGGTGAGAGGAGGAAAGGGCAGGAGTGATGTGCTCTTCATAAGAGCTAATAAAAGCTAATCCATCCCTTTGCTCCAAGACAGTGGGAAGCATTAGTGGCTGGCTGAGTGCTTCCTCCACTGATGGGTGCCTCTGCCTCCCTGCTGGCTGGGAGCAAAGCATGTCCTCCTGTGCTGGGGAAGGCATCTCTGGCAGAGCTGTGCTGCCTGCAACTGCTTTCTGTAGCTGCCATGCCTCCTGGGAAGGAAAACTGCCAGAGAGCCCAGACAGGTGAGTCTGGGAATGAGGATGAGCATCCCTTGGGCAATCTCTCATGGCAGGACTCAGCTCCAAGCAAGTGCCTTGCCTCTGCTCCAGGACTTGGGCCACAGCTTGTGGGAGCAGAGAAAAGCATCACCTCTGTTTTTTGAGGAATGTTTGAAGGAACTGGGGCTGTTTAGCCTGGAGAAGAGGAGGCTTAGAGGTGACCTTATTGCTCTCTACATCTTCCTGAAGGGAGGCTGTAGACAGGTGGGGGTTAGTCTCTTCCACCGGGCAGCACTGACAGAACCAGAGGGCACAGCCTCAAGCTACATCAGGGAAGATACAGGTTGGATATTAGAAAAAAGTTTTTCACAGAAAGAATAATAAAGTTCTGGAATGCTCTTCCCAGGGAGGTGGTAGAATCACCATCTCTGGATGTGTTTAAAAAAAAGACTGGACTGGATGTGTTTAAAAAAAGATGGCCCTTGGTGCTGTAGGCTAGTTGAGGTGTTAGGGCATAGGTTGGACTTGCTGGTCTTAGAGGTCTCTTCCAACCTCATTATTCTGTGATTCTGTGTGACTGGTGTATCTGAGACCGTCAGAAAAGCTGGAGCCAGCTGAGCCCAAACAGGTGCCCAAATAGGTTGGAACACCTCCGCCAAACAGCCTGTGTGCTCACCTGTGCACTGTGTGTGCGGGTATGAGCTGTGCCACCCTGCCAAGAGTGATTTGTGTCTGGGGCACAAGTGCACAGTGGGTGATCAAGTAGAAATAATTGCCAGTAATTGGAAGTTTTTACTTTTTCATCCTGTGTGTTTTCTTAATTTCTCCTTCTTCTCCTCCTCCAGGTTTAGCTGCTGGGGAATGCATTTTGTGTGGTCCATGGTAAACACCCCACAACCAGTGCCAATGGGAGAAGGGAAAGCAAACAGGGGCTAAAGTGTTGTGTTTGGGTGTCCTCAACAAATGCTGATAGTGGTTTTATAGGGGCAAAAAAAGGAGGAGAAAAGCTATAAAGCTTTGCAGATAGAGGGGGCAGAGTGCCATGGTAGATAATTGGGTGGTTCCAGTGAGGGGAGAAACAGCAGGAGAGCAGCAGGTGGTGGGGATGGCCTGGAATATGTTTGCAGAGCTGTGGAGCAGAGGAGGAAGTGTATCATGGAGCCAGGTGTCTCCTTGAGTGTGAGCAGCAAGAGGATTGTAAGCCTGATTTTTTCTCTCAGTTTTTTTTTTTTTTTTGGTCAGGAGGTCTCCAAGCATTTTAAAAGGAAGCTAACATCACAGATTAAAAAAATTCCCATCTTGAGGCTTCAGTGATCACAACTGGAGCCAGCCAGAGGAACCTGTGAGTGTTGAGCCTTTGTCACAAGCTTTCCTCCCAAAAATTCTGCGCTCTAGACCTTGGCCTCTCTCCCAGAACCCTGTGCTTACCAGACTGATGATGGGGAGTTCACTGGGGGCCAGTCATGTCCCATGAGGTGGGACAGGACATGTTGCCTCCTGTGGCCACTGCTGTCAGCTGGACTGCCTCTGCAAGGGAGGAGGTTGGCAAGCCCAGTGGCCTTTCAAAGCAGGCTGCAATTTAAAGGGGTGCCAGGCCATGTGAAGCCCCCTGACCTCTCAGTGTTTTGGGAGGAGTTCACTTTCAGTCCAGAAACATCTGGTGCTTTTTCTTCTTCTGCCAGCACCATGAAATGTCGAGTTGAAGGGAAACACAATACATCACCTTCCTTGTGGGCTGCCATTCAGCCAAGAGTAACAGAGATTAGCCTTCAATCACACGAGGGCTGGAGCTGAAGGAAACCTTCCCGAGGACACGCTGGAGAAACATTTTCATTAGCAGAGGAGAACATGATGGAGATGAAGCGGCCCTTCACCTCAGCTGCCAGACCTCTCGCCTGCCTGGTGTTAACAGGGAATGCTAACTGAGGGGCTGGGGCCAGCTGCAGGGCTCTGAGTGCTGTCTGCATCCAGATGTGAGGAACAGCTGTGACACAGCAAAGCACTGCTTTTATAGTCTGCTGGGGGTGGTCTTGGTTTTCCTCCTGCCTATGAGCTCTCACTGCTAGAAATAAACTGTCTCTCTTTACTGAAAGGAGAAAACATGTGCTAGGGCACACACCTGAGTGGGTATGGGCCAGAAAAACAATGTCCTTGGGTGACAGTGTCCATGGGGCCAGGAGGTATCACAGCCTCTGCCTCCTGCGACACGTTTTGCAAATTTAACAGGACTGCCTTGGTGGTAGTAGAGGCTTTCTCTGCTCCATGGAAAGCTGCTCCACAGCTCTTTGCTCTTACTCTGCATCCCCCCAAGGCAGGTGAGGTGCCCAGGATTCACTGCTGCTGTTGATGTTGAGGAAACACCCCCTGGACCCCAGCAGGGTGCCTGGCACAGGCCTGTCTGTCCCAGTTAATGGGAATTAACCAGCAGCATCCCTGCAGCTCTGGCTGCCGTCCCCCACCACCTCATCTCCCCGGGGCTGGCGTGCTCCTGACAAAGGCAGGCTCCATCTCTTTCACTCACAGCTGAAGGATGCCTTGCCTGCTCCTATCTTGCAGGTTGCAGGGAAATCATTTTAATTTGCATGGTGCATTCCTTTGGGCGTAAGTTGGGGGAAGAAAAGAAAAAATCCAAAAGAAACTCTGGCCATCCTGGGTATTTTTAGTTGTTTGCAAAGGACAATTAATATCTCTTTCTCTCTCTCTTTTTTTTTTTTTTTTTTATTCCCTGCAGACTGTTATCTCTCAGGGGCTGCCTGTGGTGCTGCATTAACATCACAACTCTGTGGTGAAGGTAGGCTGGTTCTCAGTGCTCCCTGAGACACAGACTCAGAGGGAGCCCCATCTCTCCTCTTCACTCTCCCTGGGTGCCCACCACATGCTCAGTGCTCTGAGAAGGAGCTCCCTGGCTGGGAGGGTGAAGGCTTGGAGATATTTATGGCTTTTGGGATGGGTTTTATCAGGAATGGGATTTGAGCTCCCTGAGAGGGACGTGACACAAGCTGGCAGCTGGGGAATTGGTTTGGAGCATCAGAACAAATGGCTGCAGTAATTTTACAGCATTCTCTTGTTAAGTTACCTCTCATTTTGCCCTCCTCCATTTCAGAACTGAGAGGAAAACATGGCTCCTGAGCATTTTTCCCCCTATGATGCCTTCACCTTTCTTGTATTCCCTTTTCTTCTACAATCTCAGCTGGCTGAGTTTCACTGCCAGCCTATTGAAAGGAAAGGCACGTGCTGGCTTATGGTGGGAGACAGACCTGAGACAGGATAAATCTGTATGCAATGAGAATGGGGGGAAGCAAGTCAGCTGCTCTGACACTTTTATTATGGAGCCAGGCTGCTTGGGGATGAATCTTTCTTGAAACATGTTGCTGGATGACATTTCTACCAGGTCTCAGCAGTAACCTTCACCAGGCCTTGCTGGCCAGCCCTGTGCTTGCCTTTTTCTGAGACAAAGAGAAGGAATATGAGCTGGAAATGCCATAGGCAGCAGGGATCATTGGGGCTCTATGCACCTCCAGTGAGTCTGAAAGCCCCTGGACTTTCTCACCACAAGCTCTTCAGGCTTTGGTGATTCCAGTTTAGGGCTGCATGTGTTGTTTTGCAAAGGACTTGTGGGCTCAAATATCTATCTGTTTCTCATTTCAGAAACAAAGAGGATGCAGCAGAGACCAAAATGAAATTCTCCTCAGAGTTGTCCAGAAGGATGGATAAGTGCAAGAAAATACAATTCCATGGCTCTGGAAAAGGAGTAGCCACTTGTTTAGTAACCTGGTAATGAGGTGCTGGCTGTGCTCCGTGCAGGGGCTGGAAGCCACAGGAGATTTGGAGTTACAGAGAGGGCTGGGCAGGGTTTGCTGCCTTCTCGGCTCCTTTCCTGTATCACTGTCAGCTTAGATTTCACATCAAGAGCATGATGTTATGGCTGGCGGTGACAACAGCAGAATGTCACTGGCAGAGGTGAAATCTTTCCCTCCATGAGGGTAATTCTCCCTTCCCTTTCCCCTTCCCCTTGGCTTGTGTTAGGCCCTGCTGGCTCCTTATGCTGAGCAGGGCAGGCCCTCATGCTGCTCAGGGGACAGCATTTACTGTGCAGAGCAGCACTTCTTGCTCTCTGGGTCAGTGGCTCCCTGTCTCTGATGCCTCTTGGCTGCACAGTGACCTGGGACAGAGGGAAACCCCTGGTCACTGCCTGAAACAAACTGGGGCCATTGGGAGCTGCAGTGTTTGCCATTGTGGCAGCACTGCACAGAGTGGTCCTCTGCCATGCTGGCAGGCTTGTACCAGCAGAAGGTCTGCCAGGGATGTCCCTTCAGAGCCCTGGGGGCCCCTATGCTCTTTAGGGCCAGGCTTAAGCTAGGTCTGGGTCTGAGGGGCAGCCTTATATGTTGATGGTTCATGTTCTCTGCAGGCTGTCTCTCACCTGCCCTGAGCAGGGGTTGATCTTGTGGAAAGGTGCCTGTGCCCCCCTGCCAGCATCTGTCCCCAAGGGCCAGTTCAGCAAAGCCTTGGTGTTGTTCTGGGTCGAGTTTTCATTTTTCAGCTGGTTATGGAGAAAAGGATGAAGGTACCTGCTGCTGCCAGGCCACAGTAGAAAACAGAGGAAGGGGACTGGCCTCTTGGTGTGCTTAAAGATCCAAAAGTTTAATCTGACTCTGCTTCTGTCTCAGCCCTGATCTCCTGTTGTATCTTTTCCATCTAATGCCTGAGCCTTTTTTTTTTTTTTTTTGTTTTGCTATTTTTTCTTGTTCCCTTTTCCCTCTCACTTTATGAAAAATGGCTTTCCCATCTGCATCTGTCAGGAGTCTGCCTGAGATGGGTGTATGGCTCAGTGAATATACAAATATGTGGTTGGGTCATGGCCCCCCTGACAGGCCAGAGATGAATTCCAAACAGGAAGAGTGGGGAGAAGAGCTTCTGCTGCCTCTCATGGTTGTTTTTGTTATCCCAAGGAGGTGTGAGAATCGCCTTTGGGAGCAGTGCTTCCTTCTGCTCCTACTCTGCCTTACCAAGGATCAGTTCTCTCTCATCCATCATCAGATGAGCTCTCCTTGCTCCCATCTCAGCTGCTGATGGGAATGGTGGGGAAAGGGAGAACTTTTTAATCCTGCTTTTTACTACTAATCTTTTCCCTCTGCCTTTTGCATCCCACCTTAGTTAGGCCCATGACAATGAATTTGGCAGGCTGGGGCTTGAGGACACTTGCTGGTCCAGATACTTTTAAAGAGAGTTAAGGATGAGGTAGAGTGAAGGGTGTTCTTTTATAGAATCATAGAATATCCTGAGTTGGAATTCACAAGGATCATCAAGTCTAACTCCTGTCCCTGCACAGAACACCCTAACAATCCCACCATGTGTCTGAGAGCATTGTCCAAACACTCCTTGAGCTCTGGCAGGCTTGTGGCTATGACCACTGCCCTGGGGAGCCTGTTCCAGTGCCCAATCATCCTCTGAGTGAAGTACATTTTCCTAATACCCACCCTAAACCTCCCCTGACACAGCTTTTTGCTGTTCCTTTGGGTCCTGTTGCTGGTCATCACTTTGACCTAAGCCCCTTAAAGGGCTTAAAATGCAGCTTTGGAATTTTTCCAGCAGTGGTGCATGCCCTGAAATCACCCAGATGCTCCTACACATTTCAGCTTCTCTGTATCCCCTTTCCCTGCTGCAGGTGACCAGCACCATGGGGCTCTGCAAGGAGGAGTTCTTGTAGGTGTGCTGTGTACCTGCAGGGTCTCTCAGGTGCCCAAAGGGAGTTGACAGCCTGCCCTGACACCCAGGGGTTTGCTGAGCTGCTCCTGCCTCTTGGCTTTGTGCAGGCTGGTACGTGAGCTGCTTCCCTCACCCCCATGTCCAGAGAAGCCTACAGCCAGGTGGGCTCAGAGGAGCAGGCAGGCAGGAAATGAAATGAGTCTGTCCATCCACGCTCTTGCCACAGCTACCCGGTCAAGAAGGGGAGGTTCCTGGGAGGGCAGACCCCCAGTTTGGCAGGAAGAGAGAGCAGGCAGCTTGAGCTGAGCTCATTTTTCACAAGCAGATGGATGTTCAGTGGGGCCCCACAAAACCCCTCTCGCTCCCGGCTTCAAGCCCACCAAACCAAAGTGTTGTGCTGACATGAGCATCGCTCCATTGATGCTCAGCCTGAATTGCGTCTTCCATTCCACTCAGGACTCAGCAACAGCCTCCTCCTGCCACCAGCTCCCACGAGGAGCCAGCTGCACACCTGCATCCAGGCGAGGAGGGAGCAGGAGCTGTGCAGCCACGAGGAAGGCGACCGATGGCAGATTCCTGCAGCATTTCCACCCTGCGGGGCTCTTGGCCAGCGAGCTTTGAAAGCTCTCAGTGCTCCTGCAGGTGAGAGCCAATTTGTCTGCTTTCCTGCCCAGGTGCCATCTGTTTGTAGGATTGCCTGAGCGGTGGATGAGCACGGCGGGGATGGCGAAGTAAAAAGGGCTGCTGGGGTGGGAGAGATGAGCCGAAAAGTTTCCTTGGGTATCTTCAGCACTTCTGGCTGCCGTTGTTGCTTCTCCTCTGCGCCGCAGTGGGGAAATCACAGGCTGTCATTTGGTGTTCCTGGAGCGTGATGGGGTGCTGAGGCACCGCTAATAGCAAACCATCATTTTAATGCTAATTTCCTACCATTAGCTCAGGCTGGGGGAGGCTCAGCCTGGGTGGAGGGAAGCCATTAACAGATGGAGAAGGGAGGATGTGTGGGGATTTGTTCTGCACCCCCAGAAGGGACTTCCAAAGGGCAGATGACTAACTACCACTGGGAAAATTGGTAAGGAGGCACTGGGGTCAGTCTGTGGTGGATGTGTGGGAGGGAGGAATAGCAATGCTTTGTTCCAAATCATCTTCCTATAGGGATTTCTTGAGTGCTTCAGACTTTGGCTTGAATTTGGTGTTTGCTGCTTGTGGCCAGCCCTCTGTGCCCTGTGACCCAAGGGATGCTCAAAGTGCTGACAGGGCTGCAGCTGGTGGCATTGTTGTCCTTCCAGCAAAGAAGACAAGCAGGGTTGGGTTTGGCTGCTGTCATCTTGGGAGGGGCTCCTCAGTGCAGGAGCCTGGACATCTCTGTTGGGTGATGGGCTCAAAGCAGGGAAATTTGAAGCTGTTCATGAGATATCCAAGAGCTAAAAAAGAGAAATGTGCCCTTTTGCCATGAGAACAAGGCCAGCTGTCCCAAGCTGGAGAGCTGGCAGGAGAAACCAAGGGCTCACTTTGGAGTCATGAAGGAAACTCAACCATTTTTCTGCCCTTTCCAGAGGTGGTAGTCCCCAATTCCAGCCTCTTGGTCAGTCTCCTCTAGCCATGCTTGCCAAGTGGAAGAGCCTGGGCTGCTGTAGGTGCCTGGAGCTCTGGGGGGTTTGAAGAAAGATGGCTGGCTGCAGGACTGTAAGGCCTGTTTGGGACTGTTTGGGCAGCAGTCGGAGAGGTTCCTCTGCCATTTCTAGACCAGCATGGAAATGTTAGGACTAAAGAAATGCGAGCTCAGATGCTGTGTCTCTCTGGAAGGAAACTGGTTGCCTACTAATGAGGGACAGCAGTGTTTGAAGCCAAGGGCTCAATGATGTCGTGTCTGGGGTGTGACAGCTCTCCTGAAGACACACCAGCCTGTGCTGACCTAGACCCTGGCTTCACCATTTCATATGGAAGCCTATGTGGATATTTTTAAAACCCACTAGAGGACTGTTTTAAAACTCTTTTGTCATCTGGCAGAGAAGCAGGGGAAGGACAAAAGCAGCCACAATAAACCAGGAACTGGTTAAATGGCAAGGGGATTGAAAGCCAAGAAGGGACCATCCTGCCAGGAGGACAATAGCACAAGGCTACATTAGTAGAGTACCAGCTATCAGATCCATCTCGGTGTGGAGCATGACTCACTGTTTTTAAAGAAACTATTTCCATCTGAGAAAATGGCTCCTATATTTTATAAAGGCTTTTCCCAACTTTGGCTGAGGAGAGGAAAGAAAAAGTGAAGGGCTACTTTTTCCCAGTTGAGGAGAATCAAACTTTCCTTCAAGTAGCTGAGCAAGGAAATCAGCGCCTCACGTGTTCCCAAGAATAATACAATCCAGTAGTTTTGGGGGGAGGGAAGAAGTAAGAATGAAACAGCATTGCTGTTCCCAGTTCAGCACTCTGAATAATGAGCCTGCAGGCTGGAAGGAGAGCTCCCTCCCCAGAGAGGTGCCTGCGTGCAGGAGATGGACACCACAAGTATCTCACGTGGGTCGCTGTCTGAAGTGATGTCTCTCTAATTTTCTACATCACTGAGAGCACAGCTTGGCACCATCAGTCATTGTCAACCTCCCCTCTGAAAGCCACCTCCTAGCTGGCTGTGCTGTGGTATCCCCTGGGCTCCTGCCCGTGCTGGGGACCGCTGTGTCCTGGGCAGCAGCACTGCAGGCACTGTCCCTCCCAGGGGGTTCTCATTCATTGTGTTACAGCCTGCCTGGGCTTCTGGCTGTCTCCTTCCTCCACCCCTGGCACCTGCTCCTTGCCAGCACCTCATTTCCAGATAAATCCTTCCCTCCTGGAGTCAGAAGAGGCCAAATGCTCCCTTTATCGCCACTGAGGAGAAGGTGTGGATAAACTCACTGCGTGCTGCCTGGGGGATGCCTGAGGGGTGGGCTTGGTGCTTGCACTGCTCATCTGAGGATGGGGAGGTTGGGCTTTGCAGGTCCCATGGAGCCATCAGGGAATACTCAGGACTGGCTTCTTTGCCCCAGCTCTGGGCATGGAGCAGCTTTCATGCTGTGCTTGTCATGCAGTGCAGCAGCTCTTGGTCCCTCGTTCTCTTTTTGTGAAGCCCCCTGCTCCTTCCTGGGCTGGCTGTGTTTGTACCAGACCCAGGGGCACTGCTTTGGCGGGAGCAGTGGTGCTGGGTCTTCTCCTGGCCAGGCACACTCCTAGGCTGGCCAGAGGGCTGGTGGGACATAGATCAGTGCCTGTGGCTGTTCTACTGCAGCACGGACATAGCTGGTGGGTTTGCTGCCTCTTGCTCCTTCATCTCTATTCACGTGCTAAATTGGGTGCTCTTCCTCAGTTGTGGTGGCTCTTGGACCTACCAAAACCTGGCTGACTTGTTGCTGGTATCATGATACAGAAGTTGTTTGCAGCCCCATGTCTGACTCCATGGGCTCAAACTCCAGCTAGAAAACCAAGGACTGAGCTGCTTTCTTGAGCACAGCCTTCGAGAGAAACATTTTCAGAAGAAACTCTTGCAATTGCCACCTCCCTCTCAGCTCTTCACTGGTTCCTGAGAGCTGCTGAGAACCCTTGACCTCTCTCTCAGGCACGGTTCCCTGCATGGATCAGCCCTTCTCCGGTGCTGTGGAGCTGTTGCTGGCATCTGCAATAGCTGTGTTGTTTACTTCCCAAGTGCCTGCCCTTTCTGTAGTGAGCTGTAATTCATCCTGCTTTATACAGGGCTCCAGGATACCTGGAGCAAGGAGGGTGTGCCATCAAACCACCTCCTAGGCTGCTATCTGGACCTGGGATTGCTGATCTCTGGGAGATGTGAAACAGGGAGGACAAGGGGGACCAGATGGAAATGGGGAATAATTACCTTGCAGGGTGAAGGGGGCTGGCTGGGTTGGGAACTGCTGGGAGCTGACACACAGGTGCAGATGGATAGTTATGGCAGGCAGGGTGGAGGGATGAAAGATGCCTTTTTAAAGCATCTGCCTCCCGCTCTTCCTCTGCTTTATAACGTGTTTTTATAGAGACTGCATGAGGAACACATTTTTTTTTATTAGCAGCTTGGGAGTGGAGAGTAATAAAGAATAATTTTTAAAAATAATTCTTTGCATTATCTTTTAATTTCTTGTGGCAGGGTTTGACTTTTAAATCTGCAAATGGACTTAACTGCTAATGTGCTCATCAGTTCAGAAGTGGCAGCCGAAGGAGCTGTGGGACTCAGTGAAGGTGGGAGAGGCCCCAGGAAAGGCTGTTCCACAGCCTTCCCTGGCCAAGAGGACCCATTCAGGCGCACAGCTCTATCTCCATTCCAGCAGACTTGGAGAGATCTAATCCATGCTGCAGCTCATGGAGCCCATTGTGCTTCCTTCCACTGATGGCAGTGATGAAGCTCCCGTGAGAAGGAAGGAGGGAAGCCCGATGTCCCTGCTGTGCTGCTGTGGGTGACAGCTCCTTGCTGGCCTTCCCCCAGGATGGTGTGTCCTGCTGGGACCTGTGCTGAGCTGCATTGGATGGTGGGCACGGGGCTGTCCATGCCAGCTGGGCTCCAGGGAAAAGTGGTTACAGCACTGGGGAGTGGGGAAGTGTTAGGAAGGGGATGGAGTGTCAGGATGAAGTGACAGCACTGGGGATCTGACAGGAAAGGCTCTCCCTGCCCCCCTGATCCACAGCATCCATCCCAGCCTCCAGGAGCACAGACCAGCTGATGCTCTGCTGGGCTTCAACCTGCCTGGGAGACTGGCTTGCACTGGAGCTGGAGAACCTTCCCTGGCTTGGATGAGCTCTCACATGCCCTGAAAGTGTGTACCAAGGTGCCACTGAGCTGGGGAGAAGTGATGCCTAGCATGCAGGTACCCCAGCCCCACCTTCCTTTGACCACTGACCACCTCAGAGCTTGTTTTTCATCCCACAGCCCTTTGGTTGAGTTAGCTCTGACTTTCTGATCTCCCTGTAGCATGGTGAAGGCAGAGAGCAGCTTTAAGGAGAAGCAACCAGGAGCACTCTGGCTCACACAGATATGAAAGCAGCTGTAGCTCAAGTGCCTGGTGTGGGCTTTGGGAAGGCAGAAGGGGAAGCCCAGTGAAAGGGGGAGCACAGCTGGAATGTTGATTGAGCCCTGAAAAGGCTTTTAACTGGATTATATTGCTCCTGTGTTGGAACCAGGACCAGGATGAGGGGTTTTGGAGATGCCTGGGGATGGGGAAGAGCCAAGTCCTGCATGGGGAGCACTGTGACCCAGACTGCTCCCTGTGCCAGATGCCATCTGGGGCAGGCTCTGGGCATGCTGGGTGTCTGTGTGTCCTGGGAGCCCTGATGGCGAGCTCTGCTGATCCAGGGAGCTGTGCTCCCCCTCTTCCCAGTGCTTCTCTGCACACCTGAAAGAGTGATGCAGGGTAGCTCCAGACTCAGACTGGCCTCACTGCTGCTCCCACAGCTCCCCTGGCTCCTGGGAAGAGGAGAAACCCACCTCAGACATCCTGAGGTGGGTCACCCCTTGCCAGGTCACCAGTGTTTGTTGGCATTTCACTGGGCAGGGCTGTCCTGGGTAAGGTCTGGCTCTGTGGGCACCATGCAGGTGGTGTGGGAGGTCTGCCTTTGGATCTGTGTGACTGCCTGGCACCAGGAATCCTGCCTGCAGCAATCAATGTGGTCTGGGTTCCAGTTTTGTACTTTGGCAGCAGGCTGAGCTCTCATCCTGCTGGCCAGGCTTCATCCAGCTGGATCCTCTGCTGTCCAAGAGAATGCCAAAAAGCTTTTGGTGCCTGTGGCTGCTGCATGTTTTGGGTGGGAGAACTCATTCCTCAGCCTTTTGTTTGAATTCTCCATTTTTTCAAGGCTTGGACAAAAAAGGGACCCTGCCCTCTGCCAGCAGAGGATGACAGGAGTGCTCCTGATCTCAGGAGGGAAACTGAGGTTCAGAGAGCCTGTACCACTGGCACCTCAGTCACACACATCCACCCCTCCGTGTACATCTGCCAACCCCTAGGGCCCAAAGTACTCTGAATAAACACAACTTTGAGTTATGTTTTTCAGAGAGAAGGAGCATCCTTTCTTACAATTTCCAGGTGTCAGGAAAACTGGGAAGACAGCAGAAGCCTCTCCTGTTGTGGTGGGTTCTTCTTTTTTTACCTTGTGAATTCACAGAGAGAAAAATGGAAATAAAAAGCAGCCGGGAGAGAGCTGTTAAAAAGCTTAAAGCTGTCACAAGGCATTGGTTAGTTTATGTGCAGTGAAGTATACAAACAAGTTTTCAGCTTGTTGGTTGGAGCCAAGGAGCAGGGTTTTTTTTGTGTAATAAATATGTTTTATAGGTCTTTTATGGGATTTTTTAAAATGCCTGTCCCAATAAATTATTTACCAGGGTAATAAAAGATCAAGGAAATTGTTTCAACCATATCACTGAGCATCTAAATCCCAAACTTTTACTGGGGGTGGAAGGACCCTCTGAATTCCTGTGTCCTTATGAAAGATGGTCCAGGTGTGCTGTTTGGCTGTGGTGTCCTTCTGGAGGCCAGGTCCCCAGCCACCCTGACACTCTATGTGTATCCAGGAAGTGCCAGAGGCTGGACACTGCTTTTCCACCCCCTCAGCATCTACTCCTGGGGATGGATAGCATTTCTTTCCACCACTGGCTGCAAATCTCTTGATAGGCTCTGGCTTTTTATTTAGGTTTCCAAGAGATCTCAGAAGCTTAATGGTCCTTGCTGAGATGAAGTGGGAGTTAGGAACCACTTAGAAAGCAGGGGGGAGCTTAAAGAACATCCATAACTCCTGTGGGATGGGCTGGGAGAGCAGCCAGGCCATCCTGCAGGTAGCAGGGACCTTTTCCCATCCCAGGTTTGCTCCTCCTTGCTTGGCAGCAGCGTCTGCACACAGGAAGGGCCAGGTTCTGCTGGCTTGGTCTCCATGGCAGACAAACCCAAAATAGCCTTGGTGCAGGAGAAATAAAAATTGATGGTGTTTCAGCCACAAAGTCTACAAATGCCTCTTTTTTTTGGCATTAAAGTAGGCTTTAAGATATCCAGTCACTCTCCCTCCCTGCTCCTCCCAAGAGGAAGGAGGGGGCTGGGTGTCCTATCAAAGGTCCTCCTTCAGGACAGGGCAAATCCTTTGGCTGAGTCCCAGACTTTCAGTAGTAAGTGGGATTAGGTGTAACCCCAGTAGGGTTTAAAAGACATCCAGTTGTTAATGCATTGGCTTTTGTGAGGGCTCTGGTCAGGAGAGGTGCAGCCCCGTGTGATAAGCTGGCCTTAAATAAATTTGGATGGGATTTTAAAAGCAATTTTTGATGCTTGAAAGATATCCTTCTGGAGTGGCCTTCAAAAGGGCTGGTGGGTGGGAAGAGACAGCCACTGTTTCAAGATAGCTCTCAATATTCATGGGAAGGATTATTCATTCAGAGCCTTTCCAGAGGGGAGAGTCCTTGGATTTCTGGGGTGCTGAAGCGAGACTGGATTGATCTTTGTTTGTGCTGTCTTTGCTGTGTGCTAATCCCTCACTTCAGGGTGTCTGCTGTCCCCTGCAGAGTCCCCTCACCTCCCTTGGTGCCTCATTTGGGTTTGATGGTGGTCCTGTCTCTCTCTGAGGTGGTGGAGAGTGGCCACAGCTGGAGCCACATCTGGGCACAGGGAGCAATTTCCCTGGTCAGCCAACAGGGAGCACAGGGCTTTGTTTGGTTTCCTTCTGGTGGCTGGAGGTTTCACAGATCTTACAGTTTTCTGAAATAATTCCTCTGCTGTTACAGGGCCCTAGGAATTCACAGAGCTGTTTATCTTCCTTGATTGCTCCCCCATCCCACATTACAGTGGTGGCTTTTGGACTTCCCATGGGCTTGTCAGACAGCCTGGGGCATGGCCACGTCTCCAGGTCTAGCAGATGTGCTGGGATGGAAATCCTGGATGGCTGCTGGATATCCTGATCTGCCCTTCCATGCTGTCCTAAGCCTGGGGTGAGGACATGCAGTGAAAAGGGGCTCATGCCTCTCTGTGGGAACTGGGAGAGCAGGAACAGCCCTGTAGCATCCATTCCCTGGGCTGGTGGCTGCCAAAGTTTTGGGGTGTGTTGCCTACACCCCAGAGTGTGCAGTGCTCGTGCCCACTTCTGTGAGCAGGCTGGGCTGGGCTGAGGGCTCCAAGCCCAGGAACCATTAGGGCTTTAGCCTGGGAAAACTTTAAATCAGCTCTGTATGCTGTAATGTTTGCTGGGGTCAAGGCCCTGTGGCTTGGCTTTAGGCTGGCAGCTGGGGACAAGGTTTTGGAGCAGGCTTTTTATCACAGGGAGCAGAGGCTGGAACACTGTCTGATGTTTGGCTTTAAAGAAGAAAAAAGGACACATCTCCCCACGTCCCTCTTATTAATTATAAACACATTCTGCTAGTTTGGGAACAGATGCCATAAATTTAAATGAGGATTAAGCAGGCACGGGGCAGATACAAGAGACCTGGATGCTGTGTGTAGGCCAGGCTTAGCACCTCCTGCTCACTCCAGACTAAGCAGCATGACTTTGCTGACTTTGGTGGCATTTCCTCCTGGCTCCCCTCCTCATGATGGGAATTGGACTGCACGTAATTGAAAAGGATGGGGCGTCTGCCAGCAGACTGTGAGCCACATTCCCCTTGGCAGCTTGAGGACAGGGCAGACAGGCTGGGGCAGACACCTGCGTGGGGGGAGGTGATCAGCATCGCAGGGATCCCAAATCCCTCTCCAGCTGAAGCTCTCTGGATGCGGCTTCCCGTAGTGAAAGGATTGCCCGTGCCCGGAGAGGGGCTGGTATCTCCAGCTGCTGGTGCGTGAGCAGTAATTTTCTCTCGTTCGTGATCTCCCCTGCCATGGCACCAGGATAGACATGTGAGCCGCTGCTCCTCTCAGCAGCTTTCTGAAGCAAGGACTTGAGCTCGAAAAGCATCCTGTGATCGGTCCGCCCGCTGCTGACCCCTGCACCACCGCATCTCCCTGCCTCAGTGTCGGCCAGGAGCAGCCGAGGGAGGCAGAAAAGTCGCCTGGGCTTTGCTGCTCCCGGGCTTTGCTGCTCCTGAGCACGAACAAGAGTTGGTCGCACACGGGGCCCTGGGGTGAGGCAGCGCTCAAGGTGCGAGGGCGCTGTAAATGCGGCACCGACAAAGCAGGGCAGGATCTGCATTTCAAAGCGGCGCTGGAGCTGCCGTGTTCCCGCTGCCAAGGCACAGACCAAGCTGTTTGAGCAGCCTGTTAGCACCAGCTCCATGCTCAGGGCACAGTTAAAGGAAGGGTTCTGACCCCACACTAATGGCACCGTGAGGTGATGCCGACTGGGCACACGGGCTGCAGCATGGGAAGATGTCTTGGAGCCGTGTTTGGCTTTCAAGTGTCTGTTGTGCCTCACTTGGCTGCTAATGACAGAAGCATCCCAGCCACAGAGTCACAGAATCACAGAGCATCCTCAGCTGGAAGGGACCCATAAGGATCATTGAGTCCAACTGCTGGCCCTGCACAGGACAAGCCAAGTGGAGGCTGGCCACACCAGCAATAGGAGGTTCTCTCAGGGTGAGCCACTTCCTACCTCACAAACCTTTGGTCCAGGCAGGAGGGACAGCCATGGGAGAGCAGGACGTGAAATAAAATCCAGTACGAATGAAATTATTTGTTTTTGTATTCCAGTTATAGCAAGGATTGAGTCAGGAATGACAGCCAGAGCCTGGCCATGGTTGCTGGACACAGCCTCCTTCACCAAAAGTGGCTTTTTTTTGTTTTTTTTTTTAAAAGGAGGTGGTTTTTTGCTGTGAACTGGGGTTTCTCTGTTTGTATTTTCTGGAAGGGGAAATTCTAGAGAGTGGGTGATTTTGGGCAGCACAGCACTATTTTAATTTCTCCGTGCTGGCCAGCACAGTGGGAGATGGAGCATCTCCTCCACAGCACTGCTGGCTGCTGTCAGCTCCCAGGGCAGCTGCTTGCCTAGGGGAAGAGGGAGCACCAGCAAATCCCAATTTCTGAGTGATTCCAGCCTGCCGTGCCTGGCTTGTGCTGTGACAGATTGGACCATCAAAGTCTCCAGGTGATGAGTGAGCAGACTTCCACATGCCTTGGTCGCCCTGCTGCTGTCCAGACCCTCCAGACCCAGACTGGGAGCAGGATCCTGATGCTTGGCTTGTGTTGGAGCCTTGTGTGCCTCAGAGGTGCTGGAGTAAGGAGCAGCAAGAGGGAGAGATCCTTCTTCTGGGAAGCAAAATTAGTGGCTGAACATAACAAGTAAGGCAGTTCAATGTGTTCTCCCATCACCAAACTGAGTGGAGAATGAGTTGGTTTTATGAATAAAACTGTTCTGGGTATGTCTGGGTCAGGCACCTGTCTGGGTCACCACTGTGTACTTATATCTTCGAGGGCACCATCAGGGGTAAAAAAAAAAAAAAAAAAAAAAAAAGACCAAAACTAACCAAAAAACCCAAAACCCCACAACAAACCAACGAAAAGGAAGAAGAAAAGTGCCGTGTGTGCACCTGAGCCCCCTCAGTCCACTTGGGCAGTGGTCCAGACAAGCACTTAGGCTTGTGCAAATGCTTCCCAGGCAGCAGCATGCAGTGTCCCTGCCTGGGGCAGGCAGCAGGGCCTGGCCTTGGGGTTTGGGAGCCAGGGAGCCCCTGCCTGTCAGCACCCTCATGAGATGCTCAGCAAGGTAGCTCCTCTTGGCCCCTCCTGATCCAGCTGTGGCTGAGCCTGGCCTGGGAAGTTAGTGCATTTTTATTTTACTTTGCATACACCTGTGAGGAGTGGAGCCCTTCCTGGAAATGAGGACTCACTCCTTCCTACTGGGGTGGCTGGAGGCCTGCAGGATATCAGGCAGGACATCTTTTCTCAGACAAACAGGTACCTTGGGTTGTTGAAGCAAAGGCCTTTGGTCACAAGTCTGGCTTTAGGCCAGTCTGACTTTCTGGACAGCATTGCGAGTGCAGCTGCCAACACTGGTGTGCCTGAGGACTTGCACAAGGCTTTGCTGGGAGCAGCAGATCCCTTTCTTGGGGTTCCTCTCCAGAAACACCCATGTCAGCAGGAGCGGGGGACAGGCTCCTCCTGTGGCTCACTGAAGTCATCCACAGAACAGAAGAATGACAAGGAGCCCTAGAGCTGAGAGCAGAGCTGGATCCAGCAAGGTTGCCACCATGGTAACAAGTGACAGGACAAAAGGAGATGTCTTCAGGTTGCTCCAGGGAAGGTTTAGATTGGATAGTGGAAAAGAATTTTTTCACTGAAAGAATGGTTGGAGCAGCAATGTGGTGAGTCATAATTCTTGGAAGTGTTCAAAAAAAAACAGGTGGATGGGCACTTGGTGGGTTTGGCAGTGCTTAAAGGTCCTTCCCGACATTAACAATTCCTTGATTTTCTGGTTGCCAGGCTGTCCTGCATTGCTGTGACAGGGCACGTGGCTCAGGAGCACTGTGGAGACTTGTGGATGCCCCCTGTGCCAGGTGCCATGTGCAGGGCACCATCCCACCAGCAGTCACTTGTACATTTGCTGCTCTACAAACCTTGGCCAGGTCATTAACGGAGGAAGGAAATAAAAAAGCAAGGGCTCCAAATGGATCCCAGAGGGATTCCCTGCAGCAATTAGCTTTATACTTGAAAACATATTTCCAGTCTTTACTGCCTGCTCTCTGTATTTGAAATAATTTTCTACCCAATAAACCTTAGTAGCCCCCAAACATAATTTTAGCGGAGCATTAATTAACAACAAGGTGACCTGGTGCTTCAAAGCTGAGCAAAACCTGATGCATCTCAAGGCAGTAAGGCAGCATTTCCAAGGGGCAGTATGTGGAGGCAGGAGCTTTATAGAGGATATTACCTAAGGCCTGGCTGGCCCCAGGGAAGTCTGGGCTCTCAGGTGCTGACAGGCACCTTCTGCTTTGGATAACCACTCTGGAATTTGAGACTTGCAAAGCTCTTTTCTGTTTTTTAATCCTTCATGAAGAATAATTTTGGATATCTGTTAGGCTTAGGAAGGTCTCTAAACCTGAATAAACCATCATTTCCTGGCGCCCTGGGTGTTTCAGGCTTGGACATGTGCAGCAGATCCCTGGAGCTGTGCGTGTGTGAGTCAGCAGGGCCAGCTGACAATCCCTTGTCACTCCCTGCTCACTGCTCCCTCCCTAATTCACACTGGAGGGAAGCACAGGAGGTGCCTGGCTGCTTCTGGGGGTGCAAGCCATTGAGTCAGAGCTGGTGAAGGCTCCTGGGCTGGAGAAGGCACCAAGTGGAGAGGGCATGTGGATTCACCACACCGTGTGGAGCTGGGCTCCTGTGAGCCCAATTAAACCAGTCCCAGGTCCCTCTGGGATCTGTTCCTATCCAGAGATGGGCAAAGATTAGGGAGCACCTTCAAGGAGGCTGGATCTGCAGATCTGGAGCCTGCTGTGGACTGGGGGAGAATGATGCAATGCCTTCAGCAGGTTTCAGCTGTCTGCCTGGGAGATGACAGTGTCTGGCTATGACCAAGAGGATGGGGACCCTGCTGGCTGCTCCACCATCAAGGAGGCAACCAGAGCAAGGGTCCAGTGCCACCCAGGCTCTGAGCATGTAATCTCCTACTTACCAGGAGATGGGAGGCAGCATTAGAGCTGCTGCCACGCTCAGGGTTTGCAGCTATCCTGCTTTATCTGTGGCATGTTAAATATCCCATGTAAAGCTACACAAAGCTACCGTAATCCTCCCTAAAGCCAGCCCGCCCTTCCCTGCAAATATTACATTAGATATGCTTATTAAACTCACTCAGCTGAAGTTTTACTTCCAGCCCACGGTGATAGTCTTGAAATACCGTTAAGGTGGTAATTATATCACCTTGTACTTCATCCAGATTTTGGGTGGTAATTGTTCACATCTGCTGCCAGCTATTGAAGTGGTGGCAGTTGCAATGGAAGGTTGTGGCATAGTGGGTGGTGGGATTCCAGCTGGATAATGTGAGGGTGCCAGGCTGGTCAGGGACCCTCCAGGCCATGTGGGATTCAATGCCAATGTCTTGGGGAGACTGAGACAGGCGGTCTCTGGGCTTGGATGATGGGTGGGAGGTTCCCTGTCCTGCCCTTGCACATCAGGGTTGTCCCCATGCCTTGAAGATTGAAATGGTGCCTTTTAATACCTTCAAAAACTGCCTGAAATTCTGCTGGAAAACAGAGTGATGAACTTCATGATCAGAGGAAGAGAAATGAAGGTGAGTCTTTGACATGAGGCTGTTGTGGCTCCTTCTTACTATCTGTGGTGTTGTTGGGTCCCTTTGGTTTGACCAGTCTGTGAGAAGTGGCTTGTTAGAGGTAAGAGAGCCACAGATGTCACTTTGCTCCTGGCTTCTCCACTCAAATGGAAAGTTGGGTTAATTTCTATGAATCTTACATGGAATTCACTCCCACCAATTCCAAATAAATATTTGGGGGGTAAGAAGTTGCAGTCTGAAATTTAGCAAATGTGCAATAGGTGGTTATTTTGTGATTGAAGTGAACTCTGTTTGTCCTGCAGTCAGCTGTAATCCTGCTGCCTATCTCTCATCCCTCCTGCTCTGCCACAGCCCTGCTGGGACGACCTGTTTCTGGGGAAACCCTGGGAACCTAAAGTGTATTTGCTCCTGGGTTAAAATTTGATTTCGAAGAGATGAAAGTCTCCGCTCACCTTGCTGGTATCGAGTAAGAGCAGAGCACAACCTGACATCCTGGCCCAGTGGGATTTGGAAGGCTCAAGATTCCCAAGACCTGTTGAGGTGTCTCCCTGGGCTCTAGTGGCCCTTCCAGGGGAGAAATCACTTAAAATTTGCATGACATAGGATTGCTCTTTGTGACTTTGCCAGTCCCAGCTGGAGCAGGAGGATCCTCTCCCTTCTTTGGCCTGGGGAGATACCAGGGAGTCTGCTAGGCTGCTGTCTAGCTTGGAGAGGGATCCAGGAAGGCCAAGCCAGGCTTGTGGGAAGAGGTAGCACTTCATTCCTGCACTTGGCACTGCTGAGGCACCTCAAATCCTCTGTTCTATTAGGGGTCCCTTGCTACAAGAAAGATTTTGAAGTGCTGGAATATGTTCAGAGGAGGGCAACAGAGCTGGACAAGGGCTTGGAGCACAATCCTTGAGGCTGAGGGAGCTGGGTGAGGTTTTCCTGGAGAAAAGGAGGCTCAGGAGGAGAAAAGGAGGCTCAGTTGCTCTCTACAGCTGCCTGGGAGGAGTCACAGAGGTAGTCATAGAGGTAAACAGCTGGGCATGGCATGACCCTGGCCTGCAGCACTGGGTATGCCATCCTCTGCCTTCGTCTTCCCACTCCTCTGAACCTCTGGAACTGGAGCTCCTGGCAGAGCTGTGCCATCAGTCACGGATGGGGAGTGATCTGGGTTAGCATGACACTGATGTAAATTTAAAGCCTTCTTTTGCTCTCTCCACTCGCAGCCTTGTATTTTCAGGAAAAAAGAGAATGGGAAACAACTTTTTTAATGAAGTCAAGCATTTAAATTCTCTTTATACTTAGTCCTATCTGGAGCTCTTTACCCAAATGAAGCAGAAAGCATTTACAGCTGTATTTTCCATCACACCAACCAAGGAATATATTCATTTGCAGTAACATGGCACTCAATGAAGTGGAAAATAAGCTCCCAAAATTGAGCTATGGAATGCTTTCAATGAGCAGGAAAAGCCCGCTTGGACTCCACTGACCAGTCACTTTGGTTATGCTAGAAATTAATTTGATTGAACACCTGAGCCATGGCAGAGGTGAGGTTGGCCCTGAGATAGCTCTGCTCAGGGCTGGGTTTGGGGCATAGCTCCCACCTCTCCTGCTCATGGCTTTGCTTGCCCAGGAGACCTGGAGGCTCCAAGGGATGGCACAAGGATGCACAGCAGCCAATGTTCCACGTGTCCTGCTGTCAGAACCCAGGAAATTCCTCTGGCTGCCCTGGAGGGCTCGAGCCCCTGCCTGGGGGGGCTCAGAGACCTTGGCACAGAGCCCAAAGACCCCTGTGCCTTTGATTGAGCCTTTGGAAAAAACAATTGCCAACCTTTATATGAAGAATTACAAGCCACGAAAGTTTAAGTAGAATGGTAGTGAATTTATCATGGAGTGAAAAATAGATTTTTGGGGTTTTTAGAATGGGGATTCAGGGGGCAAGACGGAGGAATCTGGGCATGTCCAGCCTTTCTACTTCTTCTTCTTGGCCTCCATCTTCTGCTGTGATGTTGGCCCTTTTGGATTGGTTTAGAGCAGAAGCTCACTGTCTAACATAGGTGATGGGGATTGGGAAGTTATGGTAAATATCGCACACATAGTTTTTAGTATAAAAAGGTAACACTGCCCCAGGGGCAGGCAGAGTGCCTTTGACTGTCTTGCTGAGCAGACCTAGGCTGGACAGGAGAAAAAATATTTTATAGATAAGATACAATAAACAACCTTGAGACCAAGAAATGAAGAGATCTGACTCTTTCTTTGACCATCGGGCTGGGAAAAGAGACTTTCTAACTTATCTCGGGGGCACTCTGAACAGCTAGAGACCCCGAGATCCTGCTCCACAGGGCTGCAGGAGGGGACAGTGCCAGCACCATGGCAGAGCTGGCCCCTGGCTGGTGGCAGCGCTGCTGTCCGTGCCCACCGTGCACAGGCTGGGCATGTGGCAGCTCCACCGAGCAGAGCTGGGAAGGGTTCCTGGTTCCCGGCGCCGCAGCCCGCGGAGGACGTGAGCGGAGCACTAAGCAGGTCCGGCCCAACGCCAGCCCAGGGGCTGCTAATTGCTTGTGATGTCTGGTCCAACTCCATCGGCACGAGCAACAATTGCTACTGGAAATGCAATTAATAATTAAGCACTCAGCGCTGGCAGGTGTCAGCAGGAATCCGCGGGGCCCGGCATCCCCCGCCGCAGCGCCTCGCTCGGCCCGCCAGGCGGGATGCA